>CM077674.1:69717826-69994384 GCA_039707655.1 Elymus sibiricus
TTAGTAATGAAAGGAACATTACGTGCATGATTTGGCTAATATGCAGAAGAAACTTACCACGAAGAGCTCGTATAGGGCCCGTTGACCCGCCTCGTTCCGGTTCCTCTCCTCCTCCAATAGCTTAGCCGTCCTCTCCTCCGCCTCCCTCTCCCTCGCCGCCGCCTGCCGTCTCTCTTCCTCTAGAAGCGCTTGGGTCCTCGCTTCTGCTTCCTCAAGAGCAGCCTGGGTCTTCGCTCTCTCTGCCTCAATAGCAGCCTGCAACACCACTCGTTAGCATTGTAATCATCGACGGCCGCACACACAATGTAATGGAGGAAAGGTATCTGAGTCCGTATAACTAACCTGGAATTCGAGCTCCATTGGCCGTGCACGAGGCCTTATCTCAGGATCGGAGCTGGTCTGGCGCTTCTTGATCTGCGGGAGAGTGCTAGTACAACGTATCAGTCCATCCCCAATGGCTAACAAGCCATGGTGCCTCCCGCCACCAGATATCATCACCAGCTCTGGATCAAGAGGTTGCTGGCTCGGGTTAAACTCCGGCCCTTTCCTCGCCTTCCCCTCGTCTCTGTACCTCACAAGCTTGTTGTGGGAGGCGCGGTTGCTGAATTTCTCTGGATCATCGAGGTCAGACTCAGAGAATGCCTTGGCCTTCTTGTACGAGGCAGTATTGGACATGGCATAGAGGTCGAACAGCTCTGGCACTGGAGCCTTGTTGTGCCGCGCCTAAAAGAGAGGAACAGAGTATTAGTTAAGGGCTCAAGCTAGCATGAAGAATGAATTTGCATGAATCATGAAGCAAACCACATACCCAGTTTTCCCCGAACCCACGTAGGTTGACGCTGCCTAGATGGTGTGGGACACCTTTCATTTGGGCACGCTTCTCCTTTGCACCGTCGTGGACGTTGCGCCATTGGGGAGTGCACCACTCATCCACCAACGCCTCCCAACAGTCCATCCTATCCGCACACCATCTCGGGGGCACCTAAGTTAAGCAAGAGAAATTTGAGCGCTACGCATACGAATCAAATCAAGGAACTAAGTACAAGGCCTTAAGAATAGGTAATTACCTTCATGTACTTCTCCTTACTCAGATAGTTGAGGCGGCACTTCTCTTTTTTCCTCCGAATACCAGTCGAGGCGTAGTAGTCTCGAATAGCCTGCGTCCGAGCCTCGTGCCGAAAGTTTTGAAGTAGGCGCCTGCACTCGTTGCCGATAACCCGAGCCGCGGCCTCCTCCTGTCCCTCAGCACACCTGTAGAAGGTCTGCAATCAAACAAGAAAACACGGATTAGTACAATCACTAGGGTTGCCAATCAAAGAAGAAAACACAACGTAGACGGCAAAGGAGAAATTACCCAAAACGTCTGGATCACAATGTCGGCGACCGTGTGGCACTCGACATCGCCGATCCTATGCCCCGGCGGGGCCGGGGCAGCCAAGTAGTGCTCCCAGGTCATTCCTAGCTCTCGAACCCGGCCCTCACCGGGCAACGTGACCCACCCCGGGAAGCTCTGGCGACAAATCACGCCAAGGACACTGTTGGGCTTGCGGCAACCAGGCCCGTGTGTCCAAGACCTGCAGTATGACAAGGCCAACGCATTAGATATTCGAAGAAACGTGAAGACAAAAGGTTAAAAAAGAGTAAATGCACTTACTTCTCCCCCTGCGGCGCAATCAACCACCTCTGGTCGGGGGTCGCCGGGGTGGGCGGGAGCTTTGTACCACCACGCTGGTAGACTTTGCGCCCCTCAACCCACTCACTCTCGCTATAGCTATCAGAACTATAGCCACCCTCAGCACGGCCACTCGACGAGCCCGCACCTGGGTTCTGCTGCGACTCAGCGTGATCCCCAGTCTCGTGGGACGAAGGCTCGGCGGCCCGACGCTCGTCGGCCCCAGGCTCGTCGGCCGTAGGCGTGTCTGTCGTAGCCTCGTCTGTCGTAGGCTCGTCGGCCTGAGGCTCGTGGACCGGAGTCCGAGACGGCTGCACCTCAGGCTGCTCCATCTCAGACGGAGCACTCCTGTGGTCGGGTGAATCAGCTGGGGGTGGCGGCGAGGAAGGCGTAGTAGCAGCCTTCCTACCTCTCCCGCCGCCACGTCCACCTCTACCAACCTTCTTCCCCCCCCCGACCTCTCCCGGTCGAAGAAGAAGCGCCCGCCGGTGTCTGCATACTGAGATCCAGCGCTCTCCGGAGGTGGTGGGGTGGGATGGAAGTACCCCTCCCACCACGCGCCGAGGAAGGAGCCTCAGAGCGCTCTCGACCCGCGCCCACCATCTGTCAACACCTGCAATGACAAAGAGTAAACGAAGTTAGTACAACATTAAAAAAATGAATACCTGACATGAATATAATTTAAGTGTATCATCATCATGAACATAATAAAAAATTGAATACCTAACATGAACCAATTAATAATATATATGTACATAATAATAATTGAATACCTGACATGAACTATAATATTAATCTTCATCGTCATCATTAATAAATGCATCATCATCGTCTATATATGCTTCGGGGTCAATAAATGCATCATCATCATCACTATCAGTAATGACGTGCTCATCATCATCATCAATAAATGCATCAACATGTGGAAGGCCTCCTGTACGTAATCGGTCAAGCATTGACAGGTCATCCGCAGCAGTAACCTCTTCTTGTTCCGGCTCTTCTTGTTCCGGTTCAGGCTCGGATTCACTGCCGCTGTCTACTTCAATGTTCTGAGGTGAAGTAGAGCGGTTGTTGAAACGTTTTTTGGAAAGACGTGTTTCTTGGAAGAATTCTCCTTCATATGTGTCTGGGTTAATGTGAGGTTCATAATCCTCTTCATTGGGTGGAGGTGGTCTAACATGTGGCGGCACTTCATAAACGACATCCCAACCTTTGAGATTTGGATCACTTTGGCAGGCCCACGGTAGATAGAAAACTTGGGTGGCCTGTTGAGCCGTAATATAGACATCGGGAACATCCAAATGGGTGCTTTGTTTGATTTCGACTAGCCCTAGATGTTCATGAGTCCTTCTAGTCTCCTTCGGCTGGAACCAATAACATTTGAAGACTACGACTTTCGGTGGGTTTGCACCATAGAATAGAAGTTCATAAATTGCTTCAACTCTTCCATAATACTCGGTACCTCCTTCGCCGATAGCAGAGACACAACAATTTGTAGACTTTCGGTCGGCCATAGATAGCTCTTTGCCATAGGTACGAAAGCGATACCCGTTGATGTCGTATTTGTCAAATGAACGGACCTTATAGTCAAAACCATTTGCGACTTGTCTCAATTCGGAGTCCATAGACTCTGCATTAGCCTACAAGTTTAATACGAAAGGATTGTTGCATTAGCCGCAAACTAGACGAAGAAATGAAATGGTCTAATGGAAATTACCGTTTGTTTGAACCAAGAGATGAAACCGGGATAGCCTCCTACATGCTTTGCCAGAAGCTCATACTCTTCGATGGAATCCTTTTGGATCACCGCTCCATCCGAGAATTTGGCGACGTATCGACTGTATCACATATCCGGGAATAAGAGCATTTCAAAGGAATTAGAAGTTGCGGAACAATGTACCGAGAACTTACTCGATGTACGGCCGCACTTCTGTTAGGTTGTTGAAGATATACAACGAAATGGTCCGCCATTCTTCGACATCCAACGGTATTGCTTTCGAAGCACCGGCTGGTGCGAGGTTCCCTTTGAATAGGCTGAGGTTGGATCGACCTTTTTCACGGTCGCCATCATTGTACCGAGGCTTCGGATTATGCAAATGACGATTCTTGGCTTTGTAGTGTGCTGTCACGAAGTTTGCGGCCTCCTCAGTAATGAATGCCTCGGCCATCGATGCTTCAATTCTACGTTTATTTTTACATTTTGCTCGAAGCGTCTTCTGCATCCTCTCAGTTGCGAAGCACCAACGATTTTGCACGGGCCCCCCCAATCTTGCCTCGGTCGGGAGATGCAAAATCAAATGCTGCATTGGATTAAAGAATCCCGGTGGAAAGATCTTTTCTAACTTGCAGATCAACTCCGGCGCCAACTCTTCCAGTTCGTCTAGCACGTCAGGCGATAGTTCTTTCGCACAAAGAGCACGGAAGAAATAGCTCAGCTCTGCCAGTACTAGCCATTCATCCTCAGGGATAAAGCCACGCAACATCACCGGCATTACCCGCTCAAGCCATATGTGCCAATCATGACTCTTCATACCAAATATTTTCAATTTGTCAAGACTCGCTCCCCTCTTTAGATTCGTTGCATACCCATCGGGGAACATCAACTGCATTTTCACCCACAAGATCATTTCCCTCATAGCTGGCCTTCCAAGATTGAACCATGCCTTTGGCTTCCTCCAGTTCTTCTTTTCTTTCGGTTGTCGCATGTTTTGTAACGGTCTATCACATAGAGCCTCTTGATCGACTCTAGCCTTAGGGTTATCCTTTGACTTCCCCTCTATGCCGAACAATGTACCAAAAAGGGCCTCGGCGATATTCTTTTCAGTGTGCATCACGTCGATGTTGTGTGGGCAAATGAGGTCTTTAAAGTAAGGCAGATCCCACAAGCATATCTTGTGAGTCCAGGCGTGTTCCGAATTATACCCTTTGAAATATCCTGGACGCTCTGGATTAGGCTCGAGAGCGTTTAACTGATCCAGGGCCTGTTGGCCTGTCAATGCAGGTGGTGCAGAGTTTTTGACAACTCTACCTTTCATGAAATTTTTCTTGTCTTTTCTGAACTTATGGCCAGGATCCAGGAACTGTCTATGCAAGTCGAAGCAAGAATACTTGCGACCCGCCTGCAGCCAACGGAACTGAAGAGCTGCCTTGCATGTGGGGCACGGGAACCTTCCATGCACACACCAGCCAACGAATAGCGCATACGCCGGCAAGTCATGCGTCGAGTACATGTACCACACATGCATTTTGAAGTTTTGTTTTGTAGCGGCGTCATATGTCTTGATCCCATTATCCCAAGCTTCTTGCAATTCATCCTTAAGCGGCTGCATGTACACATTCATATTCTTCCCCGGGTAGTTGGGCCCTGGAATTATCAACGTCAAGAAAATGTTCTTTCTTTTCATAATCTCTCCGGGGGGGAGATTGAGTGGAATGACAAATACAGGCCAGCAACTGTATTGGGTTGCCGTCATACCAAACACTTGGAACCCATCCGTGCTGATGGCGACTCGAGGATGCCTTGGATCTGCCGCTTTGTCCTTATGTAAAGCATCGAAGTGCTTCCACGCAAAAGCGTCTGAAGTGTGTCCCAACATCGGATTCCCATCTGCATCTAGTTCGGTTCTTTTGCCCAATTTATGCCACGTCATCTGTCTGGCCGTCTCTTCGACCATGAAAAGACGTTGAAGTCTTGGTATGATTGGCATATACCGAAGAACATTAACTGGGATTTTGGTCTGACTCTTCTCACCCATACCGTTGTCTACCACAACATACCTGGAAGACTTGCAAATGGGACAATAGTTGAAGCCCGCATACTCAAGCCTAAATAAGGCACATCCATTCTCACAGGCATCTATCTTCTCATAGGGCATCTTAAGCGCACGTAGGATTTTGTCCGACTGGTACAGGTTTGCTGGCAATACATGGCCTTTGGGTAGAAAGCGTCCAAATATCGTCATCATCGCGTCGTAGCATTCTCTGCCCAGGTTGAACTGAGCCTTGAGAGCCATTACTTGCGCGATGACATCCAGCTGACAAAGCTCAGTGTGCTCGTGGAGAGGACGTTTTGAAGACTCCAACATTTCATAGAAGGCCTTTGCAGATTCCTCCATCTCATCATCCGAATCCCGAGCATCATCAAAGTCTTGCACCATGTCTTCGATCCCGGTACCATGCTCGTCGGTGCGACGACGAACCACCTCAGCTCTGGCACGTTGGGCAGACTCACCATGAAATCTCCACACCGTATAATCAGTCGTAAAACCCCACTTCTGCAAGTGTTTACCCATTTCATCCCGTGTCCACTTTTTATGGTTGTCGCACCGGACACAAGGGCACCAGTTTGTTTCCTGTCCATTTGCAAATGCGGCTCTCACAAACCCCTTGGTTTTTCTTAGCCATTCATGGGTCATGTCTTTCTGACTAGTGTGACCGGTGTACATCCACGCACGATCACTCATCTTGCCTAGCTACTGGACACACAAGAAATATATACATAATTCAGCAAACCATATTCATCAGTTAATAGAGTTTGTCAGTTTTATTACGTCCATGCAACCTAGACGCTAGTAGGTAAAGATAGGTCCTAATCCCACCCGAGTATGTGTAGATTGGGTTCGTTTTCCCATGCTCTGCTCCGGATCCGACGCAAAATTTCGGCAGCACCTCCCCGCTGTTCTCCTGATACACGTCTCGGCAATAAGCAGAGAGGATGTGTACCCGGAGAACAACAGGGAGGCACTGACGAAATTCTGCATCGGATCCGGAGCAGAGCATATGGGAAAACGAACCCAATCTACACATACTCGGGCTGTCCATGGATAACGTTGGACAATTCGAAAGAATCACGGTTATAAATATGCAAATGCATGCATATTTATAGATGTAACCCTTTCGAACGAGAGACGCATAGTGGTCACGCATACTGATGATTGACACCTATAGCTAGCAAGTTTCATCGGCACGAAGACCGGAACAGAGCAAATGAAGGGGGGAGGAGGAGATGTCATTTGTGCTCACCCACGAACGCAGGGGCGGAGCTCGTCGAACGCACGGGGAGGTCGTCGAACACCAGACCCTCGCAGCCCCGAAAGAACTGCACATTTAAATCCACCCGATCAACACAAATATATATGATGTTTTTCTTAACAAAATCGGGAAATATACTTCCTAACTCATAATTCACAAATATATGACCCCGTCGGCCTCTGGAAGGCCGAAGAGCACCTTTTTGGTCAACAGGAGGCCGAAGATGTGTCGGGGGTCAGGGCTGTCGTGTCTGGGTGGCGTGGTGTCGGGGTGTCGTGGTGTCGGGGTGTCGTGTCGGGGTCGGGGTGTCGGGGGGTGTCGTGTCTGGGTGTCGTGGTGTCGGGTTGTCGGGGTCGGGGTGTCGTGTCGGTGTCGGGGTGTCGGGGGGTGTCGTGTCGTGGTGTCGTGGTGTCGGGGTGTTAGGGGTGTCGGGGTCGGGGTGTCGTGTCGGGGTCGGGGTGCCGTGTCGGTGTCGGGGTGTCGGGTCGGGGTCGGGGTGCCGTGTCGGGGTCGGGATCGAGGTCGGGGTGTCGGGGTCGGCGTGTCGGGTCGTTGTCGGGTTGGGGTCGGGGTCGAGGTGCCGTGTCGGGGTCGGGATCGAGGTCGGGGTGTCGGGGTCGGCGTGTCGGGTCGTTGTCGGGTTGGGGTCGGGGTCGAGGTGCCGTGTCGGGGTCGGGGTTTTTCCTCTTTTTTTCTTTTCTTCTTCTTCCTCTTCTTCCTCTTCTTTCTTTTCTTCCTTTTCTTCCTTTTTTTTCCTTCTTCTTCTTCTTCTTCCTCCTTTCCTTTTTCCTCTTCTTCTTCTCCTCCTCTCCTCTTTTTTCTTCTTCTTCTTCCTCTTCTTCTTTTTTCTTCTCCTCCTCCTCCTCTTCTTCTTCTTCCTTTCCTTTTTTCCTCTTCTTCTTCTCCTCCTCTCCTCTTTTTTTCTTCTTCTTCTTCTTCTTTTTTCTTCTCCTCCTCCTCTTCTTCTGTTTCTTCTTATTATTATTATTTTTTGTTCTTTTTCTTTTTTCTTTTTCCTTTTTTTTCTTCTTCTTTTCTTCTTTTTTTTCTTCTAGGTTTTTTCTTTTCTTCTTTTCTATCTAAGTTTTTTCTACCTAATAAAAACTAACTAATATGAACTAATAACTAACTAATATAAACTAACTAAATGAACTAATAAAAACAGAAAAAAAAACAGGAAAAAAACAAAAAAGGGGGGGAATGGTGGAGCTCACCGGAGGGTGGTCGAGGCGGCGGCGCTGGGGAGGAGGGGGGCGGCGGCGTTCGGCGGGGAGGAGGGGGCGGCGGCGGTCGGCGGGGAGGAGGGGGTCGGCGGGGAGGAGGGGGTCGGCGGGGAGGGGGCGGCGGCGGCGCTGTGGAGGAGGGAAGGGGGCGGCGGCGGCACTGTGGAGGAGGGGAGGGGGCGGCGGCGGCGCTGTGGAGGAGGGGAGGGGGCGGCGGCGGGGAGGAGGGGGGCGGCGGGGGTCGGCGGGGAGGAGGGGGTCGGCGGGGAGGGGGCGGCGGCGGCGCGCAGAGAGAGAGAGAGAGAGAGATGTGAGAGAGAGAGGGGGGGTTTGGGCGCGGGGGGCGAAAATTAAGCCCCCCTCTTTGCCGTCTGCTGGCAGACGGCAAAGAATTCTTTGCCGTCTGCCAGCAGACGGCAAAGAGGGGGGCCGTTAGCCCGTCCCCGCCGTTACACTGTGGGCCCCCCTCACCTCTTTGCCGTCTGCTGGCAGACGGCAAAGAGTTCTTTGCCGTCTGCCAGCAGACGGCAAAGAAGTGGCCCGTGTGACCTAGCCAACGCAGGGCCCCGTCGGCCCCACTTTGGTCTTTGCCGTCTGCTGGCAGACGGCAAAGAACTCTTTGCCATCTGCCAGCAGACGGCAAAGAAGTGCAGATGGCAAAGAGCCTCTTTGCCATCAGTAAGTTCTTTGCCGTCTGCTTTATAAAAGCGGACGGCAAAGAGCCTCTTTGCCATCTGCCAGCAGACGGCAAAGAGCTGGCAGATGGCAAAGTCCCTGATTCCAGTAGTGGCTTGTCCTCAAGCAAAAGCCGATATCGATAATCATGTCCACATGTTTAGAGAGAGAGGTGTCGATAAAAACAAAATACGAACATAGTAGCATCATGATCATTATTATAACAGCAATATTTAATATCATAAAACTTCTCATGAGCAAGTAATGATTCATCACAACAATGAAGTATAAGGCATAAACTTTCTTGAAAACTAACAAACTATGTTCTCAGTCAACAATGCAATTGCAATTCATCATATTTTCAGGAAGGGTCTCATGTAGAACCTTTTTAGCAAGTCCACATACTCAACCATCATATAGTCTTCTATGATTGCTAACACTCACAACATATATATGGAGCAAAAAATTTCAGCCAGACACATAGAAAGATAGGGGCTTATAATTTCGCCTCCCAACTCATTCACCTCAAGGGTGATGTCAACAATAATAACTCATGATCACTCATATCCAACTGGATATATATGCCTAGATATTTCCCCACCACATGATGCTTGCAAAAGAGAAAAATAAAAAGGAATAGAGGAGAACACTATTGACTTTTGCATAAAAAGTAAATACATAAAAGTAAAAGATAGGCCCTTTGTAGAGGGAAGCAGAGAGTTGTCATGCGCTTTTTGTTGTTGGATGCACAAGCTCTTAATGCAAAGGAACGTCACTTTATATTGCCCCTTGTGATAGCAACCTTTATTATGCAGTCCGTCGCTTTTATTTCTTTACCATCACAAGTTTGTACAAAGCTTATTTTCCCTTACAATAAAAGTTCATACATAGTTAGAGGCAATCTTTATTGCTTTTTGCACCGATGACAACTTACTTGAAGGATCTTATTCAATCCCTAGGTAGATATAGTGGACTCTCATGACATGAAACTGGGTTTAAGGGTTTTTGATGCACAAGTAGTATCTCTACTTGGTGCGGATTTTTGGCTAGCAAAGATATCGAGCAAGCACCACATGTTGGAGGATCTATGACAATATAGCTTCTATGTGAATATAAGCAAACATAATTTATTACGTTGTCTTCCTTGTCCAACGTTAACAATTTGACATAAAATACTTAATGGGGGCTCACAATCACAAAAGATGTCCAAGATAGTATATTTGCATGTGAATCTTCTCTTCCCTTATTAATTCTTTCATGAATTGTATCATTGACCAATGCTATGTTTGTTAACATCCAATAAATTTTACCACTTATACTTTTGTGATGTCATTACTTTCCATAAGATTAGCATATGATCTTTTTCATTATTTTCATTGCTAGAATTGAAACATAAAAGTAAAGAAGCAAAAACTCAAACTACTCTTTATTATATAGCTCTCAACTCAATTACATAGATAGATAGATCACGAAACTAGCACTCGAAAATAGATTATACTAAACTTTTATTCAACTAGATCGTGAAATAGCTAAGGATCAAACTAGAAATAGGTAAAGATAATAAAAGTGATGGTGATACGATACCGGGGCACCTCCCCCAAGCTTGGCACAAGCCAAGGTGAGTGCCCATACCCATGTACTCAAGTTTCCTCCTTCGGTGATGGTGGTGGTGATGAAGTGGTGGGCTTGTCCTCCGGCTTCCATGGCATAGGTTCCCCATCATAAAAAGATGAACGAGTCTCTGGAGTCCTGAAACTTGCAGCTAAACTCATACCTTTGAATCTTGCCTCATACTCATAATTTTGGTTTTGAAGATCATAGATTTGGCCTTGGAGATAGTCGATTCGTTCATTGAGCTTGAAGATGATGTCCACCATCGATTGGCCATTCACCTTGTGATCACGGGTGAATTCTGTAATCATGGAGTGGTTGGCGCTGAGTCCACGTTCCACCATCCCTTGGCACTTGAAGATCTCTGATACGTCTCCAATGTATCTATAATTTTTATTGTTCCATGCTGTTATATTATCAATCTTGGATGTTTTATATACATTTACAGCAATTATATATCATTTTTTGGGACTAACCTATTAACTTAGTGCCCAGTGCCAGTTCCTGTTTTCTGCCTGTTTTTGGTTTTACAGAATATCAATACCAAACGCAGTCCAAATGCCACGAAACTTTTAGGAGATTTTTTTCTGGACAATACCAACACTAGAAGATTCAGGAGGAGGCCAGAAGACCCAGGAGGTGGCCACGAGCCACCAGGGCGCGTCTGGGGGGGGCAGGCGCGCCCTGGTGCCTCGTGGGCCCACCTCTGACCCTTTTGACCTAATTCCACCACTATATATTCCCAAAAATTGGGAAACCAACAGGGGAGTCCACGAAATACTTTTTCCGCCACCGCAAGCTTCTGTTCTCGAGAGATCCCATCTGGGGGCCTTTTCCGGCACTCTGCCGGAGGGGGAATCGATCACGGAGGGGCTCTACATCAACCTTGCTGCCCTTCCGATGATGCGTGAGTAGTTTACCATAGACCTTCGGGTCCATAGTTAGTAGCTAGATGGCTTCTTCTCTCTTTTTGATCTTCAATACAATGTTCTCCTCGATGTTCTTGGAGTTCTATCCGATGTATTCACTTTTTGCGGTGTGTTTGTTGGGATCCGATGAATTGTGAGTTTATGATCAGATTATCCATGAATATTATTTGAGTCTTCTCTGATCTCTTTTGTGCATGATTGTTATAGCTTCGTATTTCTTCTCCGATCTATTAATTTGGTTTGGCCAACTAGATTGATTTATCTTGCCATGGGAAGAGGTGCTTTGTAATGGGTTCGATCTTGCGGTGCTCAATCCCAGTGACAGAAAGGGACATGACACGTATGTATCATTGCTATTAAGGGTAAAAAGATGGGGTTTATTCATGCATGAGTTTACTTTGTCTACATCATGTCATCTTGCTTAGGGCGTTACTCCGTTCTTTATGGACTTAATACACTAGATGCATGCTGGATAGCGGTCGATGTGTGGAGTAATAGTAGTAGATGCAGGCAGGAGTATGTCTACTTGTCTCGGACGTGATGCCTATATACATGATCATTGCCTTGGATATCGTCATGATTATTTGCTTTTCTATCAATTGCCCAACAGTAATTTGTCTACCCACCGTATGCTATTTTCTTGAGAGAAGCCTCTAGTGAAAACTATGGCCCCCGGGTCTATCTAAATCATATACTAAAACCCTAAAAATACTTGCTGCACTTTTCTTTTATTTATTTGATTTTGTATTTTTGTTTCAATCTATCTATCTATCACATACAATTTAATCTTGCAATCTACCGCCGAGGGATTGACAACCCCTTGTTTGCGTTGGTTGCAAGGATTTGTTGTTTGTGTGCAGGTACTGCTAACGAGGTGTTGCGTGATTCCCCTACTGGATTGATAACCTTGGTTTCATAACTGAGTAAAATACTTACCTCTAATGTGCTGCATCATCTCTTCCTCTTCGTGGAAAATACCAACGCAAGCTACAAGTAGCAGGAAGAATTTCTGGCGCCGTTGCCGGGGAGACATCATCAACATCTATCAAGTACCTTTGCATAAACTCTCATCTCCTTGCATTTATTTTATTTGCCTCTCGTTTTCATCTCCCCCACTTCTAAAAAGTTTTTACAAAAATACAAAAATATTTTTCGTTTGCCCTTTTCTTGTTTGCTTCTTTGCTTGCTTGAAGTTGTTATCATGAGTGATTTTGGCATGGCAGAAACTGATGATGGTAAAACTCCTAAAATGGGAAGTTCTACCAATCTTGATGCTAAAACTTTTTTGTTGGGACATGGTAATGTTATAGGAAAAAGTGTCATCCAAGAATTCTTTAATTGCATTGGGACCTTGGCTTTTGATGATGCTCCTATACTTAAAGAAACTAAGAATTATGCCGATGCTATTTCCGCACTTATCCTTAAACTTGAAAGAAGATTTATTCGCACGCATCCTACTTTGCAAAGATTGTTTTATGAGCTACCGGTTATAAAATATCCTAGAGCTAAGAAAATAGCCACTCTTGTTCTCATGAACGAATTTGATCACATAGTGCGAGAAGCTAGGGAGATCTTTGATTTCTATGGTATGAACCGTGAAAAACCGGTAATAGATGAGATCCTTTATAATAATGATTACTTGCTGAGGTATTTGTTCCGCAATGACCACATCTTTGATGAGAAAATAAAAAAGGAAGTTCCTCCTTTGAATATAATCCAACAAGTTTTCAATAGTGTTAATAGACAATACTCTTGGATTGTAGCTGGTAATCAAGAGGGATTTACAGATGGACAACTTGCTAACGATAAAATTTCTATGCACAATGTGTTTCACATTACCTTTGAAAAACCCTCTGATAAAAGTGCATCTTTGGATAAGAAGAAGAAAGATGACAATACTTGAAACTATGCATTATGCCTAGCTAGGGGCATAAAACAATGGCGCTTGTTGGGAGACAACCCAATGAATAAAATAAATTTTTATTATGTGTTTCTGTTATTGTGTGTTTTCATATTTATGCTACTGTTATGATTGTGTTTTTGTGTTTTTTATTAGTGTTTGTGCCAAGTAAAGCCTTTAGGATGATTTGGAAGATTGTATAATTGATGCTGTTTGGAAAACAGAAAGTTTTGCGTCTAGTGCTGGAATTTTGGTTCTGTACTGGAGCTTCAGAAAAATCTGAAATTTGTACATAGTATTGGTATATGAATTTCCCATGTTTTCCTAAGTTTTCCGAATTTTTGGAGTTACAAAAGTATGGCTTTTAAATAGATTGCTACAGACTGTTCTGTTTTTGACAGATTCTGTTTTTGATGTGTTGCTTGCTTGTTTTGATGAAACTATGGATTGTATCGGGGGGTATAAGCCATGGAGAAGTTAGAATACAGTAGGTATAATGCAAAAATAAAATATGAATGGGTTTGCAACAGTACTTATAGTAGTGATTTGTTTTGTTATACTAACGGATCTCACGAAGGTTTTGTTGAGTTTTGTGTGATTGAAGTTTTCAAGTTTTGGGTGAGATCACGATGGATGAAGGAATAAGGAGTGGCATGAGCCTAAGCTTGGGGATGCCCGAGGCACCCCAAGGTAATATTCAAGGAAGACTCAAGCGTCTAAGCTTGGGGATGCCTCGGAAGGCATCCCCTCTTTCTTCTACCAACCATCGGTAATTTTACTTGGAGCTATATTTTTATTCGTCACATGATATGAGTTTTGCTTGGAGCGTCGTGTATTATATGAGTCTTTGCTTTGTTTTATTTTTAGTTTGTCACAATCATCCTTGCTTAACACACCTATTTTGAGAGAGCCACACGTTATCATGATTTGTTAGAATACTCTATGTGCTTCGCTTAAATTTTTTGAGCTAGGTAGTTGCTCTAATGATTCACTTAAATGCTATATTTTGAAGAAATAAACTCTCATGCTTCACTTATATTATTTTGAGAGTTGACAAGATTGAAATTTTGAAGAAATAAACTCTCATGCTTCACTTATATTATTTTGAGAGTTGATAAGATTGAAATTTTGAAGAAATATTTGCACTCTCATGCTTCACTTAAATATTTTTGAGAGTTGATAATAGTAATGGTAATTTGCACAAGATATGAATTTGGTCCCAAAGTGATGAATATTCAAGAGGGATATAATAAAAACTTTCATATAGATCATTGGATATGATAAGCTTGATTCCTTGCAATAGTTTTGCGATATGGAGATGATGATATGTGAGTCATGTTAGTGAGTAATTGTGATTTAGTAAGAATATTAGTGTTAAGGTTTGTGATTCCCTATGCATGCACATTAAGTCAATAGTTATGCAAAGAAATTATATCCTACTTATGGTGCATTATTCGGTGTTAGTTATGTTCAATGCATGTTTATGACCGTTTTCGCTTTTTGGTTGGTTGCTTCTCAATCTATTTGCTAGCCTTCATATGTACTAAGCAGAAATACTGCTTGTGCATCCAAACTCTTTAAACCCAAGTTGTGCCAAATGAGTCCACCATATCTACCTATATGCGGTATTTCCATGCCGTTCCAAGTAAATTTGCGTGTGCCAACTCTAATTTTCAAAATAATTTTCCGTTTTGTGTGCCCGTACCGCTCATGAAGCGTCAGGGGTTGGCCAATATTTTCCATGCTAGGTGTGTTATTCTCACGATGAGTGTTTATTCACTTGTCATTGCATGAGAGAGTGGTTGGTAATAGGGATGCCCAGTCCCACAATGAATCAAAAATTAATAACAACAAAATTCCTTGGAAAGTGTTGGTATGGAGGGCACCCGTGGATACGGCTAGCCATGGATTGTGAAAGAATGGTGGAAAGGAAATAAACTTTACTTTCTATGTGGGAACCGCCTATGATGTGTCTAGCATGGAAAATATTGGGAATTCTCGGTCGTTTTCGTTGACAGGAAAAGCATGCCTCTCAAAATAATTCTATCTTTCTAATTTAAGCTTTGAGCTCTGGCACATTAGCAAATCTCTGCTTCCCTCTGCAAAGGGCCTATCTATTTACTTTTATGCAATTTTTATTTTTATTTTGAGTCTTCATCTTCTCTTATAAAGCACCAACTAGAGAGCACTATTGTCATACTTGTGCATTGGATGTAGCTAATATGGAGTGTGTTTCATGAATGGATCAATGATTGAGCATAATGGGCTAGGGATAACTTTCTTTAGCGTTGATATTTTGAAAGACATGGTTGCTTGTTAGTATGCTTGAGTATCTATATCTTCATGTCAAATTATAGACTATTGCTTTGAATCATTCAAGTTCATATGTCCATGCTATAAAAGAAAAGAATATATGATGAATATGATAGGCAGCATTCCACATCAAAAATTCTGTTTTTATCATTTACCTACTCGAGGACGAGCGGGAATTAAGCTTGGGGATGCTGATACGTCTCCAACGTATCTATATTTTTGATTGTTCCATGCTGTTATATTATCAATCTTGGATGTTTTTATATACATTTACAGCAATTATATATCATTTTTTTGGGACTAACCTATTAACTTACTGCCCAGTGCCAGTTGTTGTTTTCTGCCTGTTTTTTGTTTTATAGAATATCAATACCAAACGAAGTCCAAATGCCATGAAACTTTATGGAGATTTTTTTCTGGACAATACCAACACTAGAAGCTTCGGGAGGAGGCCAAAAGACCCAGGAGGTGGCCACGAGCCACCAGGGCGCGCCTGGGGGGGCAGGCGCACCCTGGTGCCTCGTGGGCCCACCTCTGACCCTTTTGACCTAATTCCACCACTATAAATTCCCAAAAATCGGGAAACCAACAGGGGAGTCCACGAAATACTTTTTCCGCCGCCGCAAGCTTCTATTCTCGAGAGATCCCATATGGGGGCCTTTTCCGGCACTTCGCTGGAGGGGGAATCAATCACGGCGGGGCTCTACATCAACCTTGCTGCCCTTCCGATGATGGGTGAGTAGTTTACCACAGACCTTCGGGTCCATAGTTAGTAGCTAGATGGCTTCTTCTCTCTTTTTGATCTTCAATACAATGTTCTCGTCGATGTTCTTGGAGTTCTATCCGATGTAATCACTTTTTGCGGTGTGTTTGTTGGGATCCGATGAATTGTTAGTTTATGATCAGATTATCCATGAATATTATTTGAGTCTTCTCTTATCTCTTTTATGCATGATTTTTATAGCTTCGTATTTCTTCTCCGATCTATTGATTTGGTTTGGCCAACTAGATTGATTTATCTTGCCATGGGGAAGAGGTGCTTTTGTAATGGGTTCGATCTTGCGGTGCTCAATCCCAGTGACAGAAAGGGACATGACACGTATGTATCGTTGCTATTAAGGGTAAAAAGATGGGGTTTATTCATGCGTGAGTTTACTTTGTCTACATCATGTCATCTTGCTTAAGGCGTTACTCCGTTCTTTATGGACTTAATACACTAGATGCATGCTGGATAGCGGTCGATGTGTGGAGTAATAGTAGTAGATGCAGGCAGGAGTCGGTCTACTTGTCTCGGACGTGATGCCTATATACATGATCATTGCCTTGGATATCGTCATCATTATTTGCTTTTCTATCAATTGCACAACAGTAATTTGTCTACCCACCGTATGCTATTTTCTTGAGAGAAGCCTCTAGTGAAAACTATGGCCCCCGGGTCTATCTAAATCATATACTAAAACCCTAAAAATACGTGCTGCACTTTTCTTTTATTTATTTTATTTTGTATTTTTGTTTCAATCTATCTATCTATCACATACAATTTAATCTTGCAATCTACCGCCAAGGGATTGACAACCCCTCGTTTGCGTTGGGTGCAAGGATTTGTTGTTTGTGTGCAGGTACTGCTAACGAGGTGTTGCGTGATTCTCCTACTGGATTGATAACCTTGGTTTCATAACTGAGGGAAATACTTACCTCTACTATGCTGCATCATCCCTTCCTCTTCGGGGAAAATACCAACGCAAGCTACAAGTAGCAATCTCCTGCTCCACCGCTTTGAGCCTGGACTCCACGCTTTCGGTCTTCTTGGGTCCTTGAACATCCCGGATGTGAAGCACCCCCTCACGCATCTCAATGGCTTGAGGGTGTTTCATCACCTCCGGTAGGTAGGGGTTGATGACCTTCTTATAGAACTTGTCCTTGGAAGAGCTTGGTGGAGCCATAGCGATCTAGATATGTCAGAAAAATAGCACGAAACAAGAACAGAAGAGATTTCTGCGATACGGTGGTCAAAATGTCCGGGAGTATATATAAAGAATTTTTATCTTGCAAAACAAGTAATCCAGGAGAAAACGGAGTCGGGAAGGCTCAAGAGGGCCCCACGAGCCACCAAGGCGCGCCTGGGGGGTGGCGCGCCCTGGTGCCTCGTGGGCTCCTGGGTGCCCCCTCTGGTGTTTCTTATTTTTATATTTTTTCTAATATTCCAAAACTGACAGAAAGTATTTTTATGGAATTTTTGGAGTCGGTTTACTTACCGTATCACATACCTCTTCCTTTTCAGGGTTCTGGAGTGTTCTGGAAGGTCTCTCTTATGTACTCCTCCGGTGTAATTGTTTCAATAATATTAGTTTCAACATTAATTGGGGTACATGAAATATAATGGTGATGCCCCCGACCCGACCGTGCACTAATCATACATGCAAATGCGCATGATCAAGTCCAGGGACTCACGAGAAGATATCACAACACAACTCTAGACACAAAATAAAATAATACAAGCTTTATATTACAAGCTAGGGGCCTCGAGGGCTCGGATACATAAGCTCAAGTTACACAAGCGTCAGCGAAAGCAACAATGTCTGGGTACAGACATAACTAAACAAGATTGCCTTAAGAAGGCCGAGCAAAACAACAACATCTAGATCGAAAAGGCGCAGGCCTCCTGCCTGGGAGCCTCCTAAACTACTCCTGGCCGTCGGTCTCCATGTAGTAGTAAACTCCACTGGTGGGGTAGTAGTAGGCGTCGATGGGGGCAGCTGGCTCCGGAGCTCCGTCATCTGATCGCAGCAATCGGGTATGGGGAAAAGAGGTAGCAAAGCAACCGTGAGTACGCATCCAAAGTAGTCGCAAGACTTACATTAGATCTATTCTATTTATGCATCGATATCAAATGAAGGGGCTGTATCTGTGGACTAGACTGCAGAAATGCCAGAATAGAGGGGAAGGCCTAGCCTATCGAAGACTAGCATCTTCAGCATCTTGCAGCATTAGAAGAGTGCAGATTAGTAACATAACATACAGCAATAAGTTTATAGTAGCAAAGCCTAGAGATCCTTCCTCGACTCCCTGCGAGAAAGCGATCTCGGAGCTAACATATTAATTAAAGTAACATGTATCCAGTTCAAGTTGTAGTAGATCGGGATACAACACTGAGCGTCCTGTTACCGTGGACACGGCTATTCGAATAGATAATCTTCCCTGCAGGGGTGCACTACTGTTACCCAACACGCTCGATTAACTCTGGCCGGACACACTTTTCTCGGTCATGCCCGGCCTCGGCTGATTGACACGATGTAGTCCTACCTAGGCTTCGCAGAGAGGTCCCCGCCGGTCTACATCCTAAGTGCTCAGGGGTCTTGGGCCCATCGCCCTTTGCACTCCGGGTCGTTGCGTGCAGGGTGAAGCCAGGCACCACCCCTGTCCTGGATGGCGCCGGTCCGTCCCGGCCGCAATGCTGAACTGGACATCTGACAGAGCTATCGGCTGATACATACGGCGCCGAGGGCCCCATTAAACCATTATCCCGCGTGGTGGTAGTGCGCATAGGCCATTGGCCAACTCAGATCAAATACCCAAATCCGTTAGTGTATTATTAGGAGCTCGCGGAGACGAACAGGGCTCAAGGCTCACCTCCGACACCCTGTCGCACCAACTTGGTAACCCGCGGTCCAACGACCAAGGACCAGGCCCACCTCTCTCCTAGGTGGTCTCCACCTGCCCTGTCGTTCCGCCACAATAATCTCTCGCGGGTGCCCTCATGGCCAACCCGACTTCCCAAAGGACTGAGGTGAAGGTCAAAGTACCCGTGTGTCCATAACATCGTGGGCAATCCAAGGAATCACCCTCGATGGATTCCCACTCGATGTAACCGTCAAGGTGAACTTGGAGGAATCACCCTCGATAAGTTCACACTTGAGGGGCTGCACGACAGAGGCATCATCGGAGGTGGTGAAAGAGGAATCACCCTCGATAACCCACAACCGACTGGCTACGCTACAGAGATATCATCAGGAGTGAGGTAGGAGGTATCACCCTCGGCACTCGATGGTAGCTCTGCAGAGTCGTACAACTGAGGGGGTGTGCGGTGCTGTGTAGGTCTCTGTACATCGGTCACACTGATCGAGTCACCGGTGGTAAAGCATGGCAACAAGGACAAGGGTGCGGGGCCACTGTTGGATCATTAACCAGCCTATACTAAGCATTTAGGTCAACAGGTAAAGTATCAACAGTAGGTTACAAAATTAGGCTATGCATCAGAATAGGAGCAA
This sequence comes from Elymus sibiricus, assembly GCA_039707655.1. Lineage (NCBI taxonomy): Eukaryota > Viridiplantae > Streptophyta > Magnoliopsida > Poales > Poaceae > Elymus > Elymus sibiricus. Next base: position 69,737,449 of record CM077674.1, read on the forward strand.
TCAATTACAGTAGCAAAATCTCATGCAAGCATGGGAGAGAAAGAATGGGCGATATAGGAATGATCAAGGGGGTTTTGCTTGCCTGGAAGCTCTGCTGAAAAGGAAGAAGAGTCGTCGGTGGTGTAGCAGTCCTCAGGGGCCACGTTAGACTCGGGGTCTACCGGAGAGAAGAGGGGGAGGAAACAAATAAATACATAGCAAACAAATGCACTCACAGAGCATGACATGGCAATATGCAATGCAGGGGTGACCTAATGCAACTCTAAGCAATTTTAGTTAACCTAGGAATTGAACTAGAATTATTATCTGGTATTCACGCACTATTCATCTGCCCGAAACAGGCCTAAGGTTACAGGTTCGGCTACTTAGAGGATTCTAACATGCATGCATATGACATATTCGGATTCGTTGGATTTTTCTGATCATTTTTCATATATGAATTATTTTCATCTGAGTTACGGTTTAATTTCTATGAATTTTTGAAGTTTAAACAATATTCTGAAAGTTCTTGAATTGTTTTTAATTCGAAATAGTAGCTAAATGCTATGGGTACCTAGCTGTGTACCCGGCCCATGGCTAGGAGGAGCTGACAGGTGGGGCCCCTGGACCCAGTCAGCAGCTGGGTCAGCGCTGACTGGTCAGCCGTGAACAGTGGGGTGGGACCCACTGTCATACACAGTAGTATTAGGTTTATTTTAAACTGGTTTTAATTACAGAAAGGGGCCCACTGACAGTGTCTAACCTAAGTAACTAGTCTAAACTAATACTAAACTAATCCAGCAGGTTTAGACTAACTGCGCGCGTGCGCCGGCGTGGATAGGGAACGACGGCGAGGCCCTAGCGGCCATCTCCGGCGCCCAAATCGAATGGCGCAAGGCCGTGCAGAACGGGCGCGTCGCACCACATCTAATGGTAGCACGGGCACGAGCTCAGGTGGTCAGATTCGACGGGAAACGACGAGGTCCAGCGGCGGCCGGAGTTCGGCCATGTGGCAAACGGCGCTAGGGATGACCAAAGCGAGCAAGGGGACGGGAAAACGACGCGCGGGTGCTCACTGAGGTTGATGCCGTGCTCGGTGGGATGCGGGGAAGTCACAGTCGAGCGGATCGATGGCAGCGCGCGACGGCTGCGTCCGGTAAGGTGGGGGAAAGAGGGAGAGAGGGAGAGGAGTGAAGCCAGGGAGGGCCAGGGGGTGCAGGGTGGTTTTGCAGGCGTCCGCGGTGCTGTAGCCGTGCGTTGTCGAGCGCGCGGGAGGGGGGCCAGCGCGTGCGCGCGCTCGGCGGTCGACAGCAAGCGGGGGTGAGCAGGAGGTGGGAGACGACCAGAGCGGACTTGGCTGCGGGCACTGTTGGACTTAAGCCCAAACGAACAGGGGAGCTCTTCCTTTTTCTTTATTCCTTTTCCCTGTTTTACATATTGCTTTGTATTTGCGTTTTCTTTTAGCAACAAATCACTTTTGTAAAATGTGTCACTTACCAAAACAAATACTATGCAGTACCTAGTCCTGCCACAAAAAGTTTGGAGGCATAATGATGTCATTTGAATTTTTCTTAAATAGAAATGGATTGAATATTGTTGTTTTGGGTACTGTTTTTGGATGTTAGGGTCAATTTAGGAATTCAAAAATGTTGGTTTTATTTTTATAATAGCTTTGGGATTATTTGAAATATTATGAACTATTTTGCTTATAAGCTTGGAGTTTTTATAATTTCACTTGTTATTTGAATTTTGAATTTGAGTTGAATTATCTCTTAATTGTATTTCTTAGGATATAATGATGATGACCTGTCATCACTACCATGTGGTCACTGTATTTAACCACTGGGGGTGTAACAATTCTCCTCCTCTAAAAGAAATTCTCGTCCCGAGAATTCAGGAGGTAGAAGGGAAAAGATCGGGGTATTTATACCAAGGAGGCTTGGCATTGGCCCGCGGGAGTATCTACCATTAACGGAATGTGTAACGGCTCACATATAATGCCATGGGTGAATGCAGAAGCTTCTGACATGAATGGATGCTATACTCGTGAATCAATTAAAACAAAAGTTGGTACAGAATTTAACAAGAGGAGTACCCATCACAGTAGCAAGCTAGTCTTGAGCTTCATTTAGCTCAACATGGTAAGCTTGACCACGACCATAAGAAGGTCTGGCACTGCTGTTGCGGGGCTGGTTGTTACCACGGCCAGCAGAGGGAAGTGCAAGCTGATTCTGGTTCTGAGGGCATTCTCTGGAACGGTGGCCTAGACGGCCACACTTGAAGCAGAGCCCATCACTGGGTCGGGGAGCAGGAGCTCGAAGCAGTGGTCTTGGCGGTGGAGGAGGCAGATGAGGTGCAACATAAGATGGCATTGGAGCAGGTGCGTCTGGACGGTACATGCTGTGAGGAATCCAGATACGGCGCTTCTGGGAAGATGAGCCCAAAGATGAGCCCGCTTCACGGGTGCGCTTGAGCGCGTCCTTGTGATCCTTCAGACCAGTCTCAACCTGTATGGCCTTGTTCACCAAGGTGGCGAAGTCGGCGAAGTCTTGGACTAGGAGTGCGAGCTTGATATCTGGGTTGAGCCCTTCACGGAACTTCTCCTGTCTGCGGGCATCAGTAGCAATATCCTCTTCAGCATAGCGAGACAATTCAAGGAACTCCCACTGATAGGCCTCCACAGTCTTGCTGCCCTGGGTAAGGTTGCAGAACTCATGCTTCTTCCGGTCCATAACTCCTTGAGGAATATAGCGGGCACGGAAAGCAGCCTGGAACTCCAGCCAGGTGATGATTGTTCCAGCAGCTAGGGTATGCCTGTGACTGTCCCACCACTGAGCTGCGGGTCCCTTTAGAAAGTACAATGCAAATGTGACATAGCTGGCAGGGGCCACATTGGCTGACTCCATCTCATAAGTAATGTCACGAAGCCAATCGTGAGCATCAAGAGGCTGAACAGAGTTGCGAAATACAGCAGGGTTGAGGCGAACAAAGTCTTGCAAGGTGATTGGGGCTGGCTGCTGGTTCATGTTCGGACGCGGGAACTGATCCATTACCCCTTGCAAGAATTGACGGTTCAGCTCAAACTGTTGCACCATTGCAGCCATATAGTCGGGTGGTGGTGGATTGTTGGCACCACCATTCTGCTAAAGATTAACAGAGGGTAGTTTAGCAACGAGCATTGCAGTTGTATGAAATAGCCCACAGGTCCCAGGATCGAAACCTGGCTTTGATACCAGCTTGTGATGCCCCCGACCCGATCGTGAACTAATCATACACACAAATGCGCACGATCAAGCCCGGGGACTCACGGGAAGATATCACAACACAACTCTAGACACAAAATAAAATAATACAAGCTTTATATTACAAGCCAGGGGCCTCAAGGGCTCGAATACATAAGCTCGAGTTACACAAGCGTCAGCGAAAGCAACAATGTCTGGGTACAGACATAACTAAACAAGATTGCCTTAAGAAGGCCGAGCAAAACAACAACATCTAGATCGAAAAGGCGCAGGCCTCCTGCCTGGGAGCCTCCTAAACTACTCCTGGTCGTCGGTCTCCACGTAGTAGTAAGCCTCACCGGTGGGGTAGTAGTAGTCGTCGATGGGGGCAGCTGGCTCCGGAGCTCCGTCATCTGATCGCAGCAATCGGGTATGGGGAAAAGAGGTAGCAAAGCAACCGTGAGTACTCATCCAAAGTACTCGCAAGACTTACATTAGATCTATTCTAATTATGCATCGGTATCAAATGAAGGGGCTGTATCTGTGGACTAGACTGCAGAAATGCCAGAATAGAGGGGAAGTCCTAGCCTATCGAAGACTAGCATCTTCAGCGTCTTGCAGCATTAGAAGAGTGCAGATTAGTAACATAACATATTGCAATAAGTTTATAGTAGCAAAGCCCAGAGATCCTTCCTCGACTCCCTGCGAGAAAGCGATCCCGGAGCTAACATATTAATTAAAGTAACATGTATCCAGTTCAAGTTGTAGTAGATCGGGATACAACACTGAGCGTCCTGTTACCGTGGACATGGCTATTCGAATAGATAATCTTCCCTGTAGGGGTGCACTACTGTTACCCAACACGCTCGATTAACTCTGGCCGGACACACTTTTCTCGGTCATGCCCGGCCTCGGCTGATTGACACGACGTAGTCCTACCTAGGCTCCGCAGAGAGGTCCCCACCGGTCTACATCCTAAGTGCTCAGGGGTCTTGGGCCCATCGCCCTTTGCACTCCGGGTCGTTGCGTGCAGGGTGAAGCCAGGCACCACCCCTGTCCTGGATGGCGCCGGTCCGTCCTGGCCGCAATGCTGAACTGGACATCTGACAGAGCTTTCGGCTGATACATACGGCGCCGAGGGCCCCATTAAACCATTATCCCGCGTGGTGGTAGTGCGCATAGGCCATTGGCCAACTCAGATCAAATACCCAAATCCGTTAGTGTATTATTAGGAGCTCGCGGAGACGAACAGGGCTCAAGGCTCACCTCCGACACCCTGTCGCACCGACTTGGTAACCCGCGGTCCAACGACCAAGGACCAGGACCACCTCTCTCCTAGGTGGTCTCCACCTGCCCTGTCGTTCCGCCACAATAATCTCTCGCGGGTGCCCTCATGGCCAACCCGACTTCCCAAAGGACTGAGGTGAAGGTCAAAGTACCCGTGTGTCCATAACATCGTGGGGAATCCGAGGAATCACCCTCGATGGATTCCCACTCGATGTAACCGTCAAGGTGAACTTGGAGGAATCACCCTCGATAAGTTCACACTTGAGGGGCTGCACGGCAGAGGCATCATCGGAGGTGGTGAAAGAGGAATCACCCTCGATAACCCACAACCGACTGGATACGCTACAGAGATATCATCAGGAGTGAGGTAGGAGGTATCATCCTCGGCACTCGATGGTAGCTCTGCAGAGTCGTACAACTGAGGGGGTGTGCGGTGCTGTGTAGGTCTCTGTACATCGGTCACACTGATTGAGTCACCGGTGGTAAAGCATGGCAACAAGGACAAGGGTGTGGGGCCACTGATGGATCATTAACCAGCCTATACTAAGCATTTAGGTCAACAGGTAAAGTATCAACAGGAGGTTACAAAATTAGGCTATGCATCAGAATAGGAGCAATCAATTACAGTAGCAAAATCTCATGCAAGCATGGGAGAGAAAGAATGGGCGATATAGGAATGATCAAGGGGGTTTTGCTTGCCTGGAAGCTCTGCTGAAAAGGAAGAAGAGTCGTCGGTAGTGTAGCAGTCCTCAAGGGCCACGTCAGACTCGGGGTCTACCAGAGAGAAGAGGGGGAGGAAACAGATAAATACATAGCAAACAAATGCACTCACAGAGCATGACATGGCAATATGCAATGCAAGGGTGACCTAATGCAACTCTAAGCAATTTTAGTTAACCTAGGAATTAAACTGGAATTATTATCCGGTATTCATGCACTATTCATCTACCCAAAATAGGCCTAAGGTTCCAGGTTCAGCTACCTAGAGGATTCTAACATGCATGCATATGACATATTCGGATTCGATGGATTTTTCTGATCATTTTTCATATATGAATTATTTTCATCTGACTTACGGTTTAATTTCTATGAATTTTTGAAGTTTAAACAATATTCTGAAATTTCCTGAATTGTTTTTAATTCAAAATAGTAGCTAAATGCTACGGGTACACAGCTGTGTACCTGGCCCATGGCTAGGAGGAGCTGACAGGTGGGGCCCCTGGACCCAGTCAGCAGCTGGGTCAGTGCTGACTGGTCAGCCGTGAACAGTGGGGTGGGACCCACCGTCATACACAGTAGTATTAGGTTTATTTTAAACTGGTTTTAATTACAGAAAGGGGCCCACTGACAGTGTCTAACCTAAGTAATTAGTCTAAACTAATACTAAACTAATCCAGCAGGTTTAAAATAACTGCGTGCGCGTGCCGGCGCGGACAGGGAACGACGGCAGGCCCTAGCGGCCATCTCCGGCGCCCAAATCGAATGGCGCAAGGCCGTGTAGAACGGGCGCGTCGCATCGCATCTAATGGTAGCACGGGCACGAGCTCAGGTGGTCAGATTCGATGGGAAACGACGAGGTCCAACGACGGCCGGAGTTCGGCCATGCGGCAAACGGCGCTAGGGATGACCAAAGCGAGCAAGGGGAGGGGAAAACGATGCGCGGGTGCTCACCGAGGTTGATGCCGTGCTCGGTGGGGTGCGGGGAAGTCGCAGTCGAGCGGATCGATGGGGGCGCACGATGGCTGTGTCCAGTAAGGTGGGGGAAGGAGGGAGAGAGGGAGAGGAGTGAAGCCAGGGAGTGCCAGGGGGTGCAGGGTGGTTTTGCAGGCGTCCGCGGCGCTATAGCCGTGCGTTGTCGAGCGCGCGGGAGGGGGGCCAAGGCGTGCGCGCGCTCGGCGGTCGACAGCAAGCGGGGGTGAGTAGGAGGTGGGAGACGACCAGAGCGGACTGGGCTGCGGGCACTGTTGGACTTAAGCCCAAACGAACAGGGGAGCTCTTCCTTTTTCTTTATTCCTTTTCCCTGTTTTACATATTGCTTTGTGTTTGTGTTTTCTTTTAGCAACAAATCACTTTTGTAAAATGTGTCACTTACCAAAACAAATACTATGCAGTACCTAGTCCTGCCACAAAAAGTTTTTAGGCATAATGATTTCATTTGAATTTTTCTTAAATAGAAATGGATTGAATATTGTTGTTTTGGGTACTGTTTTTGGATGTTAGGGTCAATTTAGGAATTCAAAAATGTTGGTTTTATTTTTATAATAGCTTTGGGATTATTTGAAATATTATGAATTATTTTGTTTATAAGCTTGGAGTTTTTATAATTTCACTTGTTATTTGAATTTTGAATTTGAGTTGAATTATCTCTTAATTGTATTCCTTCGGATATAATGATGATGACCTGTCATCATTACCATGTGGTCACTGTAGTTAACCACTGGGGGTGTTACAATAATGCTTAATTCTTTGCCCATTCACCACTCTCGGATTAGTGCCTTCGGAATTGTTTATTTTGATGGCTCCGGAGCGATAACTTTTTCGATGATATACGGTCCTTCCCATTTAGAGAGAAGCTTTCCTGCAAAGAATCTCAAACGAGAGTTGTACAATAGAACTTGCTCACCTACTTTAAATTCCCGTTTTTGAATTCTTTTATCATGCCATATTTTAACTTTTTCTTTAAACAATTTGGCATTTTCCTAAGCTTGGGTTCTCCATTCATCTAATGAGCTAATATCAAATAACCTCTTTTCATCGGCAAGTTTAAAATCATAATTGAGTTATGCTTTATGTTCTAAATCAAGAGGTAAATGACATGCTTTTCCATAAACCATTTTATAAGGAGACATACCCATAGGATTTTTATAAGCAGTTCTATAAGCCCATAATGCATCGTCAAGTTTCTTAGACCAATTCTTTCTAGATCTATTAACGGTTTTTTGCAAAATTAATTTTATTTCTCTATTGCTCAATTCTACTTGACCACTAGATTGAGGGTGATATGGAGATGCAATTCTATGGTTGACATCATATTTAGCAAGCAGTTTACGGAATGCACCATGAATAAAATGTGAACCACCATCAGTCATTAAATATCTAGGGACTCCAAACCTAGGGAAAATAACTTCTTTAAGCATTTTAATAGAAGTGTTATGATCAGCCCTACTAGTTGGAATAGCTTCTACCCACTTAGTAACGTAATCAACAGCAACTAAAATATGAGTATACCCATTGGATTTAGGAAAAGGTCCCATATAATCAAATCCCCAAACATCAAACGGTTCAATAGCAAGTGAATAATTCATAGGCATTTCCTGACGTCTACCAACATTAACAATTCTTTGACATTCATCACAAGATAAGACAAACTTACGAGCATCCTTGAAAAGAGTAGGCCAATAAAAACCAGATTGCAATACCTTATGTGCAGTTCTGTCTCCCGCATGGTGTCCTCCGTAAGCTTCGGAATGACACTTCCGTAGGATTTATTCCTGTTCATGCTCAGGTATACAACGTCTAATAATACCATCTACTCCTTCTTTATAAAGATGTGGGTCATCCCAAAAGTAATGTCTTAAATCATAGAAGAACTTTTTCTTTTGTTGGTATATGAAACTAGGTGGTATAAATTTAGCAACAATATAATTAGCATAGTCTGCATACCAAGGAGTATTACGAGAAGCATTTATGATAGCTAATTGTTCATCAGGAAAATCATCATTAATAGGAAGTGGGTCATCAAGAACATTTTCCATTCTAGACAAATTATCTGCTATGGGATTCTCAGCTCCCTTTCTATCAATAATATGCAAGTCAAATTCTTGTAGCAATAGAACCCACCTAATGAGTCTAGGTTTAGCATCTTTCTTTTCCATAAGGTATTTAATAGCAGCATGATCGGTGTGAACACTTACTTTAGAATCAACTATGTAAGATCTGAATTTATCACATGCAAACACAACTGCTAGAAATTCTTTTTCAGTAGTAGCATAATTTCTTTGAGCATTGTCTAGAGTTTTACTAGCAGAATGGATAACATTTAATTTCTTATCAATTCTCTGTCCAAGAACAGCACCAACAGCATAATCACTAGCATCACACATAATTTCAAAAGGCAAGTTCCAATCAGGTGGTTGAACAATAGGTGCAGTGGTTAAGGCTTTCTTAAGTGTTTCAAAGGCTTCTAGACAATCATTATCAAAAACAAATGGAACATCTTTTTGCAAAAGATTGGTAAGAGGCCTAGAAATTTTAGAGAAGTCTTTAATAAACCTTCTATAGAAACCAGCATGACCTAGGAAACTTCTTATACCTTTAATATCTTTAGGACATGGCATTTTCTCAATAGCATCAACCTTAGCTTTATCAACTTCAATGCCTCTTTCAGAAATTTTATGCCCTAAGACAATACCTTCATTCACCATAAAGTGGCACTTCTCCTAATTCAGGACAAGATTAGTTTCTTCACATCTCTGCAAAACTCAATCAAGGTTGCTTAAGCAATCATCAAAAGAAGTTCCGTAAACGGAGAAATCATCCATGAATACCTCAACAATCTTTTCACAAAAGTCAGAGAATATAGCAGTCATACATCTTTGAAAGGTAGCAGGTGCATTGCATAAACCAAAAGGCATACGTCTATAAGCATAAGTTCCAAAAGGACAAGTAAAGGTGGTTTTCTCTTGATCGGATTGTGATACAGGTATTTGAGAAAAACCAGAATAACCATCAAGAAAGCAAAAGTGTGTATACTTAGACAATCTTTCTAACGTTTTATCAATAAAAGGTAAGGGGTAATGATCTTTTCTAGTAGCTTTGTTTAATTTTCTAAAATCAATTACCATCCTATAACTAGTTACAATTCTTTGTGGAATGAGTTCATTTTTTTCATTAGGAACAATGGTAATACCTCCTTTCTTAGGGACACAATGAACGGGACTTACCCATCTACTATCAGCTATGGGATAAATTATACCTGCTTCCAGAAGTTTTAATATTTCAGTTCTTACCACCTCTTTCATCTTAGGATTTAATCGTCGTTGGTGGTCGACAACTGGTTTAGCATCAGGCTCCATATTAATTTTGTGCTGACATAGAGTGGGACTAATGCCCTCAAGATCATCAAGAGTATATCCAATAGCAGCTCGGTGCTTCCTCAGAGTTTTCAGTAATCTCTTTTCTTCATGCTCTTTGTCGAGTTCCCAATCTTCAGAGTTGTGTTTAATTCTTTCCAGAAGATCCCATCTGAATTCAATAGCTTTCTTCATAAAGGAGCCAGTCGAAGAAGAATCGAGCATGGTTTGATTATCATGAGAAAGCCGAGCATAAAAATTCTGTAAGATAATTTCTTTTGAGAGCTCATGATTGGGGCATGTGTACATCATGTACTTAAGCCTCCCCCAAGCTTGAGCGATGCTTTCTCCTTCACGAGGCCAAAAATTATATATATAATTCCGATCACGATGAACCAAATGCATAGGGTAAAATTTCTGATGGAATTCCAGTTTCAAACGGTTCCAGTCCCATGTATCAGTATCATCACATAGCCTATACCATGTCAATGCCTTTCCCTCCAAAGATAAAGGGAATACTTTCTTCTTAACTGCATCTCCGAATAAACCTGCAAGCTTAAAAAATCCACAAATTTCATCCACATAGATCAAGTGCATATCAGGATGTACCGTTCCATCTCCTGCATAAGGATTACCTAGCAGTTTCTCTATCATACCCGAAGGAATCTCATAATAAATATTTTCAGTAGGTGCAGTAGGTGGAGGGGCAACTATTGGTGCTTCCGGTCGAGGTGAAGATACCCCGAACAAACCCCTCAAAGGATTACTTTCCATAGTGACAAGTAACAGTAAATTTCAGCACGTAATATAAATGTTTCCTTACCAAATTCCACTCACCAAAGGCGCTTCACACCCCGGAAACGGCGCCAAAAAAGAGTCTTGATGACCCACAAGTATAGGGGATCAATCATAGTCCTTTCGATAAGTAAGAGTGTCGAACCCAACGAGGAGCAGAAGGAAATGACAAGCGGTTTTCAGCAAGGTATTTTATGCAAGCACTGAAATTATCGGTAACGAGTAGTTTGATAGCAAGATAATTTGTAACAAGTGACAAGTAGCAATAGTAACAAAGAGTGCAGCAAGGTGGCCCAATCCTTTTTGTAGAAAAGGACAAGCCGAAACGATCTCTTATAATAAGCAACGCGTTCTCGAGGACACATGGGAATTTCATCTAGTCACTTTCATCATGTTGGTTTGATTCACGTTCGCTACTTTGATAATTTGATATGTGGGTGGACCGGTGCTTGGGTGCTGTTCTTACTTGAACAAGCCTCCCACTTATGATTACCCCCTCTCGCAAGCATCCGCAACTACGAAAGAAGAATTAAGATAACTCTAACCATAGCATTAAACATATGGATCCAAATCAGCCCCTTACGGAATAGCACATAAACTAGGGTTTAAGCTTCTGTCACTCTAGCAACCCATCATCTAATTACTAATCCACAATGCATTCCCTTAGGCTCAAAGATGGTGAAGTGTCATGTAGTCGACGTTCACATGACACCACTAAGAGAATCAACAACATACATATCATCAAAATATCGAACGAATACCAAATTCACATGATTACTTATGACAAGACTTCTCCCATGTCATCAAGAACAAAAGTAACTACTCACAAATCATCTTCATGTCCAAGATCAGAGGGGCATTAAATAGCATAATGGATCTGAACATATAATCTTCCACCAAATAAACCAACTAGCATCAACTACAAGATGTAATCAACACTACTAGCAACCCACAGGTACCAATCTGGGGTTTTGAGACAAAGATTGAATACAAGAGATGAACTAGGGTTTGAGATGAGATGGTGCTGTTCAAGATGTTGATGAAGATTGGTCCTCCCACGATGAGAGGAGCGTGGGTGATGTCGATGGCTCCGATTTCCCCCTCCCGGAGGGAAGTATCCCCGGCGGAATCGCTCCGCCGGAGAGCAAAAGTGCTCCTGCCCAAGTTCCGCCTCGAGACGGCGGCGCACCGTCCCAAAAGTCTTCTCCTTATTTTTTTTCTAGGGCAATGGGCTTATATACCAGAAAATGGGGGCCAGAGGCTGGCCAGGGGCCCCACGAGCCACCAGGGCGCGCCTGGGGGGGGGGGGTGGCGCGCCCTGGTGCCTCGTGGGCACCTGGGTGGCCCCCTCTGGTACTTCTTTGCTCCAGTATTTTTTATTTATTCCAAAATAAATCTCCGTAAAATTTCAGCTCATTTGGAGATGTGTAGAATAGGTATCTCTAACATAGCTTTTTCAGGTCCAGAATTCCAACTGTCGGCAATCTCCCTCCTTATGTAAATCTTGCATATTAAGAGAGAAAAGGCATTAGAATTGCTCCATAAAGTGTTATATTTATGAAAAACACTATAAATAACAGTAGCAAAACATGATGCAAAATGGACGTATCAGAACTAAACAGGGAGTTCCGATGGTTCATCCAGTTATACCTGCAATACGGACTGCTGGCTGGGTTGAGGCGGGTGGGGGTTGCACTACAGGTTGAGCATATGCAACTCCTGTGTTTCCTGCCCCCGTCCCCCGTAGAGCACGAGCAGCATCAACAATTGCCTGTGCATTTGAGACTGCCGGCTGTGGTTGGTCTAGAGGCGGCTCCTGCGCCCTCCGGCGCTGCGCACTGCTGGAGACCGCTGGTGACTCGGCATGTCTGCTCCTACTGCGACTCTGATGAGGGGTGGAATGAAGTCGATGCTGACTATGAGAATAATTTGCTTGCTGCGTGATCGCTGTCTTTAACATCGCAATGGCGTTCCTAGCCTCAACCTTCACTGGGTTGTTTCCCTCGATCGGAATCGCAGCTAGGTTGTGAGTCGCCGCCATTACATTGTCCACCGGATTGGAGTAATGCCCAGCTGGTGTTTGGAAGCGATGAGGTGGATACTAGACCGGTAGCTGCTACTGAGCCGGCGGCTGCTGCTGTTGCTGAGCCGGTGGCTGCTGCAGCTGAGCCAGCTACCGCTGTTGCTGTTGAGCCAGCAGCTACTGCTGCTGAACCACACTGGGGGGGACGTTTTGAGTCAATTGGGGTATGACGGGTATTACGCCCAGTGATCTAGCGCCAGCCCCCGGGTCACGCGGTGTGCCAAACAGCTACGTCGACTCAATATTTGCTGGAAGTCGACTCTGATGTCTCGTCTGGTATACTGCCTCTGACTCATTTTGGCGAAAGGTGAGGTGAACGGCTTCAGCCTCCAAACGCCTGGTTTCACTAAGGATATGAGCATGTGTCTCCGCCATACGTGCGTTTTCTGCATTGATATCCTCCTGAATCTTCGCCAGCTGCTCGCGACACTTCGTAATCTCCGCGTTGCGTGCTTCCGCATTCTCAGCAGTTACTGGCTCCGACAAGAGTGTACCAAGGGTGGTCATCATCTCAGAGAGGGCTTGTGCTCCTGATTTCTGAGAGTCGGCGGCCGCTGAGTCGGCCGCCGTGAGATTCTGACCTCCCGCTGGGTCAACCGGGTCACGAAGCTGATTCTGGTTCCCATCCATATAGACCGCCGCGAACCGAGTTGACTCGTAAGACTCGGGAAAAACTTGCTCATCAGAATAGCCTCCCAGCCTCTCATCAAGAAGCGGAAGTATTGACTCGGTATCTCCAACCGATGACTCGCCATCAGAATAGACTTGCGTGTCACCACCAGACACAGAATCGCTTCCCAGATCCAATCCTTGTGTGAAACCAACAAAGGCATGGGTCTGGCCGGGTCTGTCCTGGCTGGGTCTAGCGCGACGAGCTGACTCGACGGTGTCGGTGATGATGTCCAGCTCCGGGCCTGTCTCGCCAATTAGACCGATGAAGACATGGATCTTGCCGAAGGGAACCCGGTACCCGTACTCGATTGAGTCGGCCTCGGGGCCCCAACCAGAGTCGTCGATGTAGAGCTTGCCGCGGCGACTCTTCGTCATCTGGCCGATCACGTATCCCTCGATCCCTGAAGTAGCTCCCGCCAATAACTCAACTCTACCATGCGCTGGCCCCACGGTGGGCGCCAACTGTCGTGGTTTTGTCACGGCAGATGTCCTCGTGAAAGGACTTAGTGGTGAGGCCATCGCAACTATGTGGAAGCTTGGACGGGGTTGATCGGAAACGAGGGACGCAGATTTACCCAGGTTCGGCCCCTCACGGTGGAGGTAAAAGCCTACTCCTGCTTGATTGATATTGCTGTGGGTCTCGATTACAAGGGTGCGGAATCGCTAACCTAGCTCTCGAGAGATTGCAACTTAGTCTTTCGGTCCCAGGAACTCCCCTTTATATAATAGGTTGAGTCCCTAGGTTTACAACAGATTCCGGGTCGTACTTCTAACCCGTATCCTACTCTAACTCTCACTTATCTTGTTCTCCAAGTTAAGAAGCTTTCTCCCTCTAGGCCTTCTCCTTGAGACGGCCCACAGGGCTTGTGGAGAGCCGAACTCCTACCGGGTCTCATTTTGGGCTTCTGGCTCATTTTCGCTTACCTTCATGTTGACCCGTCTTGAGATGACTCACTGAGCTTCAAGACTCAAGGCCGGGTCATGCTTACGCCGGGTCTCAACCACGGGGAACATCCCCAACAAGCACGGTTTTGCTTCCGCGAGAGGCACGGTTTTGCTTTCACGAGAGGCACGGCCGTGCCTCTTTCGGAAAGGGAAAAAAACGTGCTCCCAGTTCGGGTTTTTTGTCCGTTTTTTTGTGATTTTTTTTTGTCAAAACCTATCAACATGGGATCTATTTTTGAAGATCTCGACGCGAGGAATACAATGGTGAAAACGGTTTGAGATTTGGACGCACAGTTTAAGAGATAAAACATTTGGAATAAACGGAATGTACGAAAAAAGGGAAAACTCCCAGGTTGCGACAAGTGGCGCGATGTGGTAAACATCAGTTTTCATTTCTTTTATTCTTTCTTTTTCCCTTTTCTTTTTTTCCTTTTTCATTTTCTGTTTTTTCTTTTTCCGGGTAGATGAATTCTTCGCAAATACGTGAACCATTTTCTTCAAACAGATGTATTTTTTTTATATTCGATGAACTTTTTCCAAATTGGATGAACTTTTTCCAAATTGGATGAACTTTTTTCAAAATCGATGAACTTTTTTCAAAATAGACGAACTTTTTTCATAATCAATGAACTTTTTTCAAATCTTATGAACCTTTTTTTCAAATTTGTTGAACTTTTTTCAAATTCGATGAATTTTTTTTCAAAATCGATGAACTTTTTTCAAAATCGATGAACTTTTTCCAAAAATCGATGAAACTTTTTTAAAGAGATGAACTTTTTTCAAAATCGATGAACTTTTTTTCAAAAGCGATAAACTTTTTCCACTTTTTCATAAACCTTTTTTTCTAAATCGATGAACCTTTTTAAGTTTGTGAACTTTTCTTCAAAACTGATGAAACTTTTCTCAAAATCGATGAACTTTATTTTAAGTTTGTGAACTTTTATTTCAAAATGATGAACTTTTTGTCTCAAAGTCGGTGAACTATTTTAAATTCATGATTTTAAAAAATAAACAGCAAATATAAGTGATAAATAAATATAGCGCGGCCGCACTTATTCTTATATTATTAGCGCTGTTATCTGTCACAAGCGTCCAATGGGTGTAGTGGTTAACTACGCTCGAATAAATGTATGGCAACGCAAGTTTGAAACCTCGAGGAGCAACTTTTTTGCGTTTTCTGGGGTTTATCCGTTCGCTGCACTTTGCCTTCGCGGGCCGGCCCAATAAGGCGCTGCAGCGGGCGCCAGCAACCTGTTTGGGCGCCGAACAGGAGCTCCCCGATGCATGCCTTAACCGCCCGGCGCTGGACTAGGTCATATGGCGAAGTCGCAGCTTTGTTGTCGGATTGAGAGTAAATTGCCCAAAACCATCACAACTGCGCACAATGCATAAAAAAACAACCATTTTACTAACAGTTTGCAAAAATCATAGTTTTTGGTAATTTTGTTTAGCCGAAAGCACTAAACGCTCGATTGACCGCGTTTTGATGCAAAATCTGACAGCGGGGGCGTTGTTAGTGCTGACGTGGCAAAGAAAGTTCACACTGTTTGCTGAACTGTTAAATCAGTAACAATACTAAAGCGGGAGTCCTTTGATTTTTCCTGTTTTTTGTGACTTTTTATTTTTACTGTCCTGTACAAAGTTACTACATGGGGTTGTCTAGATAGGTATACTAGAAATATCTGGAACTTGAAGTTACGTGAGGTGTTAGACCAATCTAGAAAAAGCAGGATCTCCTCACCGTTGAAACCGTCCCATGGACCCATCGCCACCGCTTTACCCGGATCCATCTCCGTCACAGATATATCCATCTCTTTCACTTCTCGGCGGCGACGGCGGCGGTGCATCAAGACCAACGACAGCGACGGCGCATCAAGACCAACGACAGAGCAGCAGCCCCACAGCAGGCACGACCCCCTCTCCCTCCTGCTTCTCTTCCCCGACGCCTTATTCCCCTTGCTTCTTGCGCAGGTGACAATACCGCGGGAGAAGCCACCGGCAGGTCGGACCGGCCATCGACGACCATCGTTGGAGGAGTAGCGATGGGCACGGGAGGTCGCTTGGGGCGGAGACCTGCAGTGGGTGGAGGGACGCAGTCCACTAATCTCCTAGGTATGTGTACTAAAGAATGAGGCTGCCGCTGCTGCTCTATCTTTTTCTCTGGCTGCAGAAGCAACTCCCTCTCCCCCTGACCATGCACACTGTCATGGCTGCTGCTGCTGCGCTCTCTTCCTCTCTTTCTCTCTACAGCAGCTTCTCTCTCTGAAGTGGTTGCTGCTCCTCTCAGGAGCTTCTCTCTTTTCTCTCATAGCAAAACACAAGGTCTTGCAATAAAGTTAGTGTATCAATCTGCAATTTGAATTCTTTTCATGATAAAATGTTCGTGTGGTGTCAAGTTTGCAGAAAAAACTTGACAAAAATACACACAAATTGTATTTTTGTCGACAATTGTTTTTTTGGCTTTAGATCAAGTCTTTGTGGCGAAACCTTTTCCTCATATAACGGTTCTGCTGATATTGACACCAATGGTTAGTGTCATACTTGAAATTGTATAGCTTTGGTGCAAGACCATTGGTGTCCCCGTCCAGGCACGAAGACATTTTGCTCTGTTTTCCATTGAAGACAAAATAGACGATTGGTGTTTATTTCTCACAATCTTGCAGCCTTGCTTCGTCTACAACTTCCAATCAGGTTCTTCGGTTAGGTTTTTGTTCTGAACTTTTAGGTAGCACTGAATATTTCCAATCTGGTTACACATAATTTTGGATAGGTTTAGGCATATGGTGTCCAATAAGTTAAGTATATGTGAGTCTTACGTGGAAGTGCTAGCGTAACTAATTGTTATTTTTTGAAAGTGCAGTTAAAATTAGAAGGTACCTTTGATAAAAATAGAAGGTATCTTCAACAACACGGTCTCTACTTTGGACAGTGTGCATATGGAATATTCGTTTTCAGACTTTGAGATGCATACTCAGAGGCACTTATTTATCTCACACAATTATTACTTTGTAAAAAATAAAGGCACCAGAAATATTGTTTTAGCGATGGAACGCCCTTTCCTTTTTTTTCAGTTGCTCAGTCCTTCAATTTTTCATCTTCAACCAGTTAGTTACAAAATAGTTAAAGAAACCTCATCTAGATGTGTAGTTCGATTAACGAACGGCTCGGAACAAGCTTAATTAGGATTGCTATCGGCAATTTAGTTCTGCCAAAACATCATGTCATCATAACCTTCTAACAAATAATTTAAGATGCTTTGTTTTGACGGAATATCTGTTTGGTTTGGTGTATCGGCACTGGTTTTGGTAGATCTTTTCTTTAGAAAAAGATGGTTAGCCTAAACTAAGCAAAGAATTATGAGTAGTTTAGTTAGCACTGAAAATGTTCTGTAAGCTGCCAAGTTTGGTCCTGTGATGTTTAGTTTATCTCATTTTCTCATTATTCAGATCGTCCTATATAGTTTCTTTTTTACTTTCTGTTCACAGGTGAACTAAATATTGATGGAGAATCTGGTTATGGTAAATTTTGTTATGGAGATTCATATATAGTTTCTGCTCTTTTGCCAAAAGAGTAGTGGATTGATTGCTTGCAGGTGATTGTTTTGCCCCGTGTGTTCCTTCGACTTATCGCTGACTACTTTACTTTCGCTGTAGAAAGTTGTGTACATATACCAAATATGTATCTTGAGCATATTCAGATAGATCTTATTTTATTTTCTAACATTGTTTGTATTCATATATCGATTCAGACTTTGGTGTACTCTTTCAGCTTACACTAATTGTGCAACTTATGCTATCTTTAAAATGTTACTTTCTCACACTTTTCCTGCTATTGGAGAGTAACTGCATTGTCAACGATCTTCTACTAGAAATCAGATATGAGACTCTAAATTTAGTGAAATCATTACTGAGTCTCATGATTTAATCAGAAGAAGTCTAAACAACCATGTAGTGGCATAAACACTATCCCTAAGGAAGGTATGGATGCAAAGCTCCAACGTTCCTCAGAGAAGTCAAATAGGTGATTGTTTCTATTTTTATTTGTGGCTAGCTCTCCAGTACTACATAACTTAAGATTAAAATTGGAGAGATTTGCAGAATCAGTCATGGCGCAACATTGGTTGGAAGAGATGAAGCTACTGACATTGGAATTTATGTATTCCATATCTATCAACAAGTTTCTAGAGCATGCAATTGGTTTAAAGGTTGGTATCCCTGTGACGTTATTGAAAAATGAATGAATCCCATGGTTTATGCAATGGAGCACGGCTGTTGGTGACAAAGCTTGGCAAAAGAGTGTTCAGGGGAGGTCGTTGCTCAAACTAATAAAGGATAGCGTGTTTGTATCCCCAGAATTGTGTTGAATGCACCGAATACGTAGTGGCCATTCACTTTGCAACATTGTCAGTCTCCAGTTAGTTTGTGTTACGGAATGACTATTAACAAAAGCCAAGGACAAACACTGTTTAGGCTATGTTTTTACCTCCCAAACCCGATGTTCTCTCATGGACAATTATACGTGACCGTATCACGAGTGACATCACGCCAAGGTTTAAAGATCTTGATTGAAGATGCCAATGGTGTTCCAACGAATGTGACTAGAAATATTGTTTACAAACAAATAATCGTGATTTCTAAGTAATTAGAGACAAGTTGCTTGGCTAGAAAATCTTTTTCTTTGCTTAATTGACCGCTTTTGATTTCTTTGTATATTCTATCATTTCTCTAAGAAACTCTGTTTTCAGATTATCAGGTTGGCAAGATAGAAGTTGAATTGAACAGTTGCTATTTTGATAATCATGCTAGCTCTGTCACCTCAATGTATCTATTATATTCGTATATTTTGTTCTGGAGAAACTGTTTCTTCGCTCAGTGTATATCTACTTACATCCGTGTATTTTATTCTGTCCTGTTAAATGTAGAGGAGAAGATACTTCTACTGTCTCAGTTCACCCAATACTAGAGCTTTAGTTCTCAAATCACGTGATATTCTGTCCTTTCTCCTCTTGACTATGTTTCGACACTATTATTGTATCAGTTAATCGAGCACTAGATCATCAGTCATGAAATAAGTGATTTTTTGTTCTTTCTCCTCTTGCCTATGTCTCAGTGTTCATATTCTGGAATCCTATTATATAGATTAGATCTGCCCATTGTTTTCTTTGAGACATAAAATTCACCCGCAAGGTACGCTGTCAGCTTTGCTAGCATCAAACAATGGCAATTTGAAATAATATTTCGGTTTTCCTTGTGTTCCGTGGTTAAGAAACAAAATGAAAATAATGGCATAAGTACAGAAAGAAACAGAAAAGCACATACAAAAAACGCGGATCATAAAGGGATTGCGCCCAGTTTATTTCTTTTCATTTCCTACTGCAAAATATGGTACCCTCTGGCGCTCCCACCA
Organism: Elymus sibiricus; assembly: GCA_039707655.1. NCBI lineage: Eukaryota > Viridiplantae > Streptophyta > Magnoliopsida > Poales > Poaceae > Elymus > Elymus sibiricus. The sequence continues at coordinate 69,756,909 of CM077674.1, forward strand.
CGCACTGGTGCAAATATGAAGACACCTAATAATTTTGTTAACATAAAGACCTACACACAATACAGACTAAATCAGTCACAGGCGCGGCGTGCGCCACACGCCTTTGACGCTAGTTAATACGAAAGGCTCACCCATGTATCACTCTACTCTCTCCCTCATCCCCATCCCAAACCAACATGTAACCGTCGCCGGCGGGAGGCCGATGCCGCGTCGGAGTGCCTCCCCCCGACACGGCCATTGGAGGGGTTCTCCGCGCCTTGCGTGGGAATCGGAGTGTCGCCGCCCCCTCCGACCTCGGCCTCCCTCCCCACCGTGTTTCGTCACCAACTGTCTGCTCTGTCGCCAGCACGAACAACGCCACTGCCCGCTCGGTTGCCACCTCCGTGTGCGTCTCCTCCCTCCGATGCAGCCCTCAGCATGATGTTCGTGCGGAGAAGGTCGGGGCTCGTCACCATGAGCATTGCTGGAAGCGGCAGAGGGGTATGGCGAGATCGTCTTCGTCGCAGGTACGCTAGCTAAAGGACTCGCAACTCGATTGGGACAATAGCAGGGGCTTTAGTAGTGCCAAGGGACGGCGAGGAAGTAGAGGGAGGATCCAAAACTTACCGATGAAGGGGAATCAGGCTCAGTGGCGTGCTACCGAAGGCTGGGAAGATGAGCTCGATGTAGTCGAACCACGGTGCTATACAACGATTCCTTCGGAAGGGGAGCTCCCATGGGCACGTTGGAACTGCCAGACAAGGTTCACCGGCGATTCTTAGACGTCGGCCGCGTTGTTGTAGCTGCCTCCTTGCCGCCTACTGGTGTGGCCACAACAACTGTGTAGACTAGATGGATTTGGAGAATATGATCGCATGTATTAGGAGCCCAAAGGGCGCACATATATACACGTCCAAAGCCAGCCTAGTCTTGTCCTCCAAGATCTAATCCTACTTTAAAAGGAAAGGAGAGATATGGAGGAGAAGATAGGAAGCCCCCCCCCCCCCCTCCCGCGCGCAGTCAAAGCCCGCGCGTAGTCGAAGCGTCGTCAGAGTGGATGCCAAGACTTGATCGAAAAGCTTCAAATGAAGAAGTAGGAAGCCCCTTCGTCATGATGTCTGCAAGTTGATGAGTTGTTGGGACGTGAACAACATGAAACTGTCCCAAAGCCACCTTCTCACGTACAAAATGTATGTCCAACTCAATATGCTTCGTACGACGATGATGAACGGGGTTAGCAAAGAGGTATACCGCAGAGATGTTATCACAGAACACCATAGAAGCCTTGTTAACGACACAATGTAGCTCGCCAAGAAGTTGACGAAGCCAGCAACATTCAGCCACGGCATTGGCCACCACATGGTATTCGGCTTCAGCACTCGAGTGGGAGACAGTAGGTTGGCGTTTGGAGAACCAAGACACCAAGGTGTCCCCGAGATAAATGCAATACCCGGAAGTAGACCTGTGAGTGTCCTGACAGCCAGCCCAGTCAGCATCGGAATAAGCAGCAATGGCGATGGAGGAGCTGCCGGTGATCCGAAGTTCATGAGAAGTAGTGCCACGGAGATATCGAAGTAAGCGCTTGATCAATCCCCAATGAGTATCACGCGGAGCATGCATATGCAAACAAATTTGCTGGACAGCATAGGCGATGTCTGGCCTTGTCAAGGTGAGGTATTGAAGAGCACCGGCAATACTTCGGTAGAAAGTGGCATCCGACACTAGCTCACCAGAGGCAGCCGAAACCTTGGGCTTTGTGTCAACAGGTGTCGGGGGAATTACCCGCGGCTAGACCCGACATCTCAAGGCATAACCCGACAGGACCAAAAGGGCCCATAACCGGGTCACGCGTGGCATTAAACGTGCCGGCTCTTTATGGGACTGGACCCTGGAAGGAACCTGCTAAGAGAAGCAAGACCCGGCCTGGGTAGACCCGGCTCAGAGAGAAGACCTGGCCCAGAGAGAAGATCCGGCCTGAGTAGATCAGTTCGGAAAAAAAGACCCGGACTAGGATCCGACTTGTAATAGAAAATAGATTAGTTGTAGTCCTACTAGGACTCTACATGTAAGCCGGCCCCTTCAACTTATATAAGGAGAGGCAAGGCACCACAAGAGGGACAGGTCAAGATAGACAGACAAATCAGTAGCTCTCGAGATAGAGGTAGCGAAAGAGCACCCTTGTAATCGAGATCATCATCAATAGCAATCAAGTAGGATGTAGCCTTTTACCTCCACCGCGAGGGGCCGAACCGGGGTAAAACTCGCGTCTCTTGATTCCGACCAACCCCTTCAAGCTTTCACCTAGTTGTGCTGGGCTCACCACTAAGTCCTTTCACGAGGACATCTGCCGTGACAAAACCACGACAGTTGGCGCCCACCGTGGGACCAGCGCATGGTGGTGTAGTGTTCTTGGAGGAAGCTCTCCCATGGATCGAGAAACTCGTGATTGACCAGATGAAGAAGTGCCGGCTCAAAAGGATCTACATTGACTTCGAGTATCATTAATCGAGACCAGGGAAAATTTTGGCAGCGAGAGACGAAGCGCAGCTTTTGCAAGTTCAATTCGATCGACCTCGGTGGCGGCGGCTGCTCTCTGATTGCTTTGCAAGCTGCTGTCAGTTCGCTGCATGGATAACCTTCAGGTAATCGTGGGTCCTGGCGGCTGACGGCCGTGCTATTCACAGAAACCCTAAACCTTCGTCAATCAAAAAAGGTCCAGCGGCAGCGTCAGCGGGCGGCCTCCGATAGTCAATCAGATCTGAACTCTACTACGGCCAACGCGAAGGAACACGAGAACACCTTTCGGAGGTTTCCAGCAGAAAAAATTAGGCCGGCTGCCGATCCCGCACGCGAGATCCCATCTAGTTAAAAAGAAAAGGGGTGCAGATGGCTGGTGCAAGCGGCAGGGCCGGATGATCCAAGTCCCAATGTCGCAGCGTGGGGGCGCCACCAGCAAAGCCGCGTGAGCCATCAGGAGTGGATGCTGTGTGTAAAAAGGAAAAATAATTCAAGTTCCCAGGCGGTTTGACCTGCCACTGGTATTCTCGAGATCAGAATAAGACGACAAAAGAGTCCAGAGTGATTTGACCGATCGGATACTGCTACTTGCCGACCAGAAGCAAAGTAATACGGAGTACGAGTTTAATTCACCCCAGATTCACAACGTGGGCTTCCTCCATGTGAAGCCAATACGTATAAAATATTCTTTGTCTTATTCACTTGAAGGTTACTAGTACTACTTGAGTACTAGTAGATCAAACGTGTTTTCGTCCCCGATTACTACATCCACCCGAGATATCCTACGAGTATGTCATCCAGCGAAAAACAAGGACCAAGGAGTTTGACTGGTTAAGAAAAAAAAGTGGATTGATCTGCAGCATGAAATACTAGGGCAAGTATCGTCAATCGGACATCCCCGCGGACGTACACACGGATCATCTGCCGTCTAAATAAATCAGGTGTTATCCATCCAGTTTATTTTACTATTATATATTAAATTTTTTGGAGAACAATTACTCTTGTCTATATATTTTTATACGCAGGACAAGTGTTCACTATAAAAGTGACGCTATATCGCGAATACAGAGATCGCGCCAACATCATCACGCGCCAGCATCCGTCCATGCCGCACTGCTCGATGGACGCACGCGCAAGCCACTGCCCCCGCGGTCCGGTCTATATCAACACACCACGCCCGCTTGCCCGAGCTGCCCAATGGATGCGCGCAAGCCGCCGCCCCCGCGGTCTGGTCTACATCAACACGCCGGGGCCGCCCCCGCCCGTATGAGCTGCCCACTGGACGCACGCAAGCCGCTGCCCCTGCGGCCCGGTCTACTCCAGCAAACGCCCGCGCCGGGTTGCCCAATGGGTAGGCGCATTGGCCTGCCATCCCCACGGTCCGGTCTGCTTCAGCACATCGTGGAAACAAGAGAGTCGGCCACGGAGGAACCGTCCCTGGAGAAGCTAGGTGAGCCGGCAATTCAAAAGCCAGCAGAGATAAAAAAAATGGCCCTGGAGGAGCCAGGAGAGCCGGAACAAGAGAGAATAGGAAGGAATGGGTCAAGAGGCATATGAACTCAGTTTGGGCAAAAATGGTTTTGTTGAAAGACATATGCCGAGGACTTACGATGAGCATCGTGAAGATCATCAACTCGCCACATCGCCTCTGGTTTAAATAAATTTCATCTTTCAACTGTCAAACTCTACACCGGCTTATGCCACAGCCAAGTATGGAGAATCTCAAGCCGGCCCCTCGAGTCGACTTAAGACTCGGGGGCTACACAGACATGACTCGGTAGATTTGGCCAGTTTCAACAAATACAAGAACCTCGGGTCGTTACAGGGAAGACAATCCGGTCCCGGGGGCTGCTGCCTTATTGGTGCCCTGCCTTATTGGCGAAAAATTAAAGGTTGCCAAAGAAGACTAGTCGCCTTGATGCACAGTCTAAACATGGGTATCCTGTTCAATTATGATCAATGGAATAAAGCCGGCTTATCTGGACCCCAGATGTTTTACAGTAGTAGCATTGTCTCCTGTATATCATATGCTGAGCTTTTCCATGATCATATGGTCACTTGGGGGCTTAAAACTCACCTAGTCGCCTTGCTACACAGTCAAAATATTATTTTTATGCAAAGCACCAAGTCATCATGAACTGATAAACTCGGAGCTTGGGGGCTACAGCTAATATGAAGATAAAAAAACAGAAGAACACCGTCAAGCTGTCAATTTTGAAGCGAGTCGGGTCTCATTTTCTTGGTGGAGGCTTGCAAAGATCATCTCCTCTAAGTTATTCATAGAAGGCCTAGAAGCATTGAAAGCCGGCTCAACATCAGACGGATTTATTTTTCCTAACATTTTTATCAAGCCGAAGCACTGGAAGCTGATTCAAAATGTCAAATAGGTTATTTTTCCAATATTTTTCTGCGTGGAACCAGCGTCAGCAAGTTGATTCTGAAGCCGGCATGTTGATATGACAAAGAGACCCGGATTTTTCGAGGAGTCGATTCATTGAGTGAACCGGCAAGCTGAGTGCGTCGGTCTTTTAACATATTAATTATTCTTATTTCAGGAGCTTAGCATGAATAAATTTAAGCTAACCTGGGGCTAATATCGGGGGAATTACCCGCGGCTAGACCCGGCATCTCAAGGCATAACCCGGCAGGACCAAAAGGGCCCATAACCGGGTCACGCGTGGCATTAAACGGGCCGGCTCTTTATGGGACTGGACCCTGAAAGGAACCTGGTAAGAGAAGCAAGACCCGGCCTGGGTAGACCCGGCTCGGAGAGAAGACCTGGCCCGGAGAGAAGACCCGGCCTGAGTAGATCCGTTCGGAAGAAAAGACTCGGATTAGGATCCGACTTGTAATAGAAAATAGACTAGTTGTAGTCCTACTAGGACTCTACATGTAAGCCGGACCCTTCAACTTATATAAGGAGAGGCAAGGCACCCCAAGAGGGACAGGTCAAGATAGACACCCTTGTAATCGAGATCATCATCAATAGCAATCAAGTAGGATGTAGGCTTTTACCTCCACCGCGAGGGGCCGAACCTGGATAAAACTCGCGTCTCTCGATTCCGACCAACCCCTTCAAGCTTCCACCTAGTTGCGATGGCCTCACCACAAAGTCCTTTCACGAGGACATCTGCCGTGACAAAACCACGACAACAGGCGTGGAGGCTGGCTTGCAATTAGACATAGCAGCACGATCAAGAAGCTCCTCAGCATATCTCTCTTGAGAGAGAAAGAAACCAGAGGCCGTGCGACGAACGGCAACACCGAGAAAGAAATGAAGAGGCCCGAGATCCTTCATCTTGAATTCAGTGCCGAGAGAGGTGATGATCATCAACATAAATGATGTCGAGGAAGCTGTGAGTACAATGTCATCAACATAAAGAAGCAAACAAGCCATGTCCGAACCACGACGAAGCACAAAAAGTGAGGTGTCCGAAAGAGCCGAAGTAAATCCGAGCCGCCGAAGAAAATCACCAATGCGTGTGTACCATGCGCGTGGAGCCTGTTTGAGCCCATAGAGTGACTTGGACAGTAGACAGACATGGGTTGGTGGCGTCGATGACACCCGTCGGTTGAGCACAATAAACACACTCATATAGGACTCCGTGAAGAAAAGCATTGGATACATCCAACTGATGCACTGGCCAATGTCGAGATGTGATACGTCTCCAACGTATGTATAATTTTTTATTGTTCCATGCTGTTATAATATCAATTTTGGATGTTTTTATAATCATTTACAGCAATTTTATATCATTTTTGGCGACTAACCTATTAACCTAGTGCCCAGTGCCAGTTGCTGTTTTCTGCCCTGTTTTTGTTTCACAGAAAATCAATATCAAACGAAGTCCAAATACAGTGAAACTTTTTGGAGATTTTTTCTTGGGCAAGAAGAATACCAGAAGCTTCGAGGGGAGGCCAGAAGACCTTGGTGGGCCCCACGAGCCACCAGGGCGCGCCTGGGGGGGGCAGGCGCGCCCTGGTGCCTCGTGGGCCCCACCAAGCTCCGTTTGACCTAATTCCAGCACTATAAATTCCAAAAAAATCAGAAACCCTCAGAAGAGTCCACGAAATACTTTCTACACCGCCGCAAGCTTCTGTTCCAGAGAGATCCCATCTGGGGTCCTTCTCCGGTAATCTGCCGGAGGGGGAATCGATCACGGAGGGGCTCTACATCAACCTTGCTGCCTCTCCGATGATGCGTAAGTAGTTTACCATGGACCTTCGGGTCCATAGGCAGTAGCTAGATGGCTTCTTCTCTCTTTTTGATGTTCAATACAATGTTCTCCTTGATGTTCTTGGAGATCTATCTGATGTAATCTCTTTTTGCGGTGTGTTTGTTGGGATCCGATGAATTGTGAGTTTATGATCAGATTATCCATGAAATTATTTGAGTCTTTGCTGCACTCTTTTATGCATGATTATTATAGCCTCGTATTTCTTCCCCGATCTATTGATTTGGTTTGGCCAACTAAGTTGATTTATCTTGCCATGGGAAGAGGTGCTTTGTAGTGGGTTCGATCTTGCGGTGCTCAATCCCAGTGACAGAAAGGGACATGACACGTATGTATCGTTGCTACTAAGGGTAACAAGATGGGATCTATTCATTGGGTTTATTAATTTGTGAGTTTGTCTTGTCTACATCATGTCATCGTTCTTAAGGCATTACTCCGTTCTTTATTGGACTTAATACACTAGATGCATGCTGGATAGCGGTCGATGTGTGGAGTAATAGTAGTAGATGCAGGCAGGAGTCGGTCTACTAATCTTGGACGTGATGCCTATATACATGATCATTGCCTTGGATATCGTCATGATTATTTGCTTTTCTATCAATTGCCCAACAGTAATTTGTCTACCCACCATATGCTATTTTCTCGAGAGAAGCCTCTAGTGAAATCTATGGTCCCCGGGTCTACCAGAATCATATTACTAAAACCCTAAAAATATTGCTGCCATTTTCTTTTATTTATTTTATTTAGTATTTTTGCTGCAATATATCAATCTATCAAATACAATTTAATCTTGCAATCTTACCGCCAAGGGATTGACAACCCCTTGTTTGCGTTGGGTGCAAGGATTTGTTGTTTGTGTGCAGGTACTGCTTACTAGGTGTTGTGTGATTCTCCTACTGGTTCGATAACCTTGGTTTCATAATTGAGGGAAATACTTATCTCTACTATGTTGCATCATCCCTTCCTCTTCGGGGAAATACCAACGCAAGCTACAAGTAGCAGAAAGAATTTCTGGCGCTGTTGCCGGGGAGACATCATCAACATTTATCAAGTACCTTTGCACAAACTCTCATCTCCTTGCATTTACTTTATTTGCCATTTGCCTCTCGTTTTCATCTCCCCCACTTCTAAAAAGTTTTTACAAAAATACAAAAATATTTTCCGTTGCCTTTTTGCCTTTTTCTCGTTTGCTTGATTGCTATTTTATTTGCATAGTCACGATGTCTCAAGAAAATACCAAATTGTGTGATTTTTCTAATACTAATAATAATGATTTTATTAGTACTCCGATTGCTCCTCCCGCCGCTAGTGCAGAGAATTGTGATATTAATGCCGCTTTGCTAAATCTTGTTATGAAAGATCAATTTTCTGGTAGTCCTAATGAAGATGCCACATCCCATCTTAATACTTTCGTAGAATTGTGTGACATGCAAAAGAAAAAAGTTGTGGATAATGATGTTGTGAAATTGAAATTATTCCCGTTCTCATTGCGGGACCGTGCTAAAATTTGGTTTTCATCTTTACCACGAAATAGTATCGATTCTTGGGATAGGTGTAAATATGCTTTTATTACTAAGTATTTTCCTCCCGTGAAAATTATTTCTCTAAGAAATCAAATTATGAATTTTAAGCAACTTGATCATGAACATGTTGCCCAATCTTGGGAGAGGATGAAATTAATGATAAGAAATTGCCCTACTCACGGTTTAAATTTATGGATGATCATACAAAAAATTTATGCGGGATTGAATTTTGTCTCTAGAAATCTTTTAGATTCCGCCGTGGGTGGTACGTTTATGGAAATTACTTTGGGTGAAGCTACTAAATTGCTTGATAATATTATTGCAAATTATTCACAATGGCATACTGAAAGAACTCCTACTAGTAAAAAGGTGAATTCCGTTGAAGAAATTAATACTTTGAGTAATAAAGGTGATGCTCTTATGAAATTGGTTGCTAGTAAAAATGCTCCTATCGATCCTAAGGATGCGCCTTTGTCCACTTTGATTGAGCAAAATAATGATCCCGTAGATGTGAATTTTGTCTCACGAAACAATTTTAATAGTAATGCTTATAGAGGTAATTTCAACGCTAGACCGTTTCCTGGAAATTCCTCTAATAATTATGGCTATCCTTATGGTAATTCCTACAATAATAATAGGATACCTTCTGATCTTGAAAGTAATATTAAAGAATTTATTAATGCTCAAAAAGTTTTCAACACTACGATAGAAGAAAAATTGAGTAAAATTGATGATATGTCTAGGAGCATCGATAGAATTATTCATGATGTGGAAAATCTTAAGACTAAAATTTTGCCACCTAAAATTGATATTAGTGAATCAATCAAAGCTTTATATGTCTCCATGGACGAAAGTAAGAAAAGAACCGCCATGCTAGGAGCTAAACGAGAATTTTTAGAAAAAGCGATTCCTCCCGGTTTCTATCGTAGTAATGATGAGGATATTAAAATGATTGGTGTTTCATCTATTGATTCTTTATTTAGCAATATTAAACTTGAGGAAAAAGGGACTGAAGAAGAGTCAACTTTAGCTAAAGAGCGTCCCCATAATTCGGAGGGTGAAAATCTTGATAAGAAAATTACTAAAAGTGGGTTTGGAGAGGTAAAAACTTTAAATAGCGATGTGCCCACTATTTTGGATTACAAAGATTTTAATTATGATAATTGTTCTTTGATTGAGTGTATTTCTTTGTTACAATCCATGTTAAATTCACCAAACGCTTATGAGCAAAACAAAGCTTTTACTAAACATATAGTAGAAGCCATGATGAAAGCGTTAGAAGAAAAGCTTGAACTAGAGATTTCAATTCCTAGAAAATTATATGATGAATGGGAACCCACCATTAAAGTTAAGATTAAAAATTATAAGTGCAATGCTTTATGTGATTTGGGTGCTAGCGTTTCCACAATTCCAAAATCTCTATGTGATGTGCTAGGTTTCACCAATATAGATGAATGCTCCCTTAATTTGCATCTCGCGGATTCTACTATTAAAAAGCCTTTGGGAAGAATTAATGATGTGCTTATTCTTGCAAATAGAAATTATGTGCCCGTTGATTTTATTGTTCTTGATATTGAATGCAATTCTTCTTGCCCAATAATACTTGGTAGACCGTTCTTACGAACTATAGGTGCCGTTATTGATATGAAAGAAGGGAATATAAAATTTCAGTTTCCATTAAAGAAAGGTATGGAGCACTTACCTAGGAAAATAATTAAAGCACCATATGAATCAATTATGAGGGCCACTTATGGAATCAACTTGAAAGATGACAATACTTGAGATTATGCATTATGCCTAGCTAGGGGCATAAAACAATAGCGCTTGTTGGGAGGCAACCCAATGAATAAAATAAATTTTTGTTATAAGTTTCTGTTATGGTGTGTTTCTACTATCATGCTGCTGGTATGATAGTGATTTTATGTTTTTAATTAGTGTTTGTGCCAAGTAAAGCCTTTAGGATGATTTGGAAGATAGTATAATTGATTCTGTTTGAAAACAGAAAGTTTTGCGTCCAGTGCTGGAATTTTATTTTTTTCACTGTTACGTCATAACCTTCTGAATTTTTTACACAGTATTGGTATATGAATTGTCCACGTTGCCCTAATTTTTCAGAATTTTTAGAGTTACAGAAGTATGACCATAATTCAGATCTCTACAGACTGTTCTGTTTTTGACAGATTCTCTTTTTGATGCACTACTTGCTTGTTTTGATGAATCTATGGATTGTATCGGGGGGTATAAGCCATGGTGAAGTTAGAGTACAGTAGGTTTAATGCAAAAATAAAATATGAATGGGTTTGCAACAGTACTTATAGTAGTGATTTGTTTTGTTATACTAACGGATCTCACGAAGGTTTTATTGAGTTTTGTGTGATTGAAGTTTTCAAGTTTTGGGTGAGATCACGATGGATGAAGGAATACGGAGTAGCAAAAGCCTAAGCTTGGGGATGCCCGAGGCACCCCAAGGTAATATTCAAGGAAGACTCAAGCGTCTAAGCTTGGGGATGCCCCGGAAGGCATCACCTCTTTATTCTACCGACCATCGGTAATTTTACTTGGAGCTATATTTTTATTCGTCACATGATATGTGTTTTGTTTGGAGCGTCTTGTATGATATGAGTCTTTGCTTTGTTTGCTTTTTAGTTTGTCACAATCATCTTTGCTGCACACACCTATTTTGAGAGAGCCACACGTTATCATCATAATTTGTAGAATACTCTATGTGCTTCACTTAAATTTTTTGAGCTAGGCAGTTGCTCTAGTGTTTCACTTAAATCTTTTTGAGCACGGCGGTGGCTGAAATTTTGAAGAAATAAACTCTCATGCTTCACTTATATTATTTTGAGAGTTGATTAAAATTTTGTAGAAATAAACTCTCATGCTTCACTTATATTATTTTGAGAGTTGATTGAAATTTTGTAGAAATAAATTCTCATGCTTCACTTATATCATTTTGAGAATTGACTTGATTAAAATTTTGAAGAAATGAATTCTCATGCTTCACTTATATTATTTTGAGAATTGTTAAGATTGAAATTTTGAAGAAATATTTGCACTCTCATGCTTCACTTAAATCTTTTTGAGAGATGATGATAGTAACGGTAATTTGCACATGTTATGCAACTGGTCCCAAAGTGATGAATATTCAAGAGGGATATAGATAAAAACTTTCATATAGATCATTGGATATGACAAGTGTGATTCCTTGCAATAGTTTTGCGATATGGAAATGATGATATGTGATGCCATGTTAGTGAGTAATTGTGCTTAAGTAAGAATATTAGTGTTAAGGTTTGTGATTCCCTATGCAAGCACGTTAAGTCAATAGTTATGCAATGAAGTTATATCCTACTATGGTGCATTATTCGGTGTTAGTTATGTTCAATGCATGTTTATGACCGTTTTCGTTTTTTGGTTGATTGCTTCTCAATCTTTTGCTAGCCTTCATTTGTACTAAGCGGAAATACTGCTTGTGCATCCAAAATCCTTAAAACCAGTTTTGCCTTATGAGTCCACTATATCTACCTAAATGCGGTATTTCAATGCCGTTCCAAGTGAATTTTCGTGTGCCAACTCTAATTTTCAAAATAATTTTTCTGTTTTATGTGCCCGTACCGCTCATGAAGCGGAAGGGGGTAGCCAATATCTTCCATGCTAGGTGTGTTATTCTCACGATGAGTGTTTATTCACTTGTCATTGCACGAGAGTCTGGCGGTAATAGGGATGCCCAGTCCCGAAATGTGAAATGAAATGAAATGAAATTTTTTATGTGATCACAATAATAAATTCCTTGGAAAGTGATGGTATGGAGGGCACCCGTGGATACGGCTAGCCATGGATTGTGAAAGAATTGGTGGAAAGGAATAAACTTTATTTTCTGTTTGGGAACCGCCTATGATGTATGTAGCATGGAAGATATTGGGAATTCTCATTCGTTTTCGTTGATGGGAAAAGCATGCCTCCCAAAATATTTTTATCTCTTTAATTTCAGCTTTGAGCTCTGGCACATTTGACAAATCTCTGCTTCCCTCTACGAAGGGCCTATCTATTTACTTTTATGCAATTTTTATTTTTCTTGAGTCTCCATCTTCTCTTACAAAAGCACCAACTAGAGAACACTATAGTCATACTTGTGCATTGGTTGTAGCTAATATTTGAGTGTGTTTCATGAATGGATCAATGATTGAGCATAATGGGCTAGGGATAACTTTCTTTAGCGTTGATATTTTGAAAGACATGGTTGCTTGTTAGTATGCTTGAGTATCTATGTTTTCATGTCAAATTATAGACTATTGCTTTGAATCATATAAGTCCAATGTCCATGCTACAAAAAGAAAAGAATATGTGATAAATATGTTAGGCAGCATTCCACATCAAAAATTCTATTTTTATCATTTACCTACTCGAGGACGAGCAGGAATTAAGCTTGGGGATGCTGATACATCTATAACGTATGTATAATTTTTGATTGTTCCATGCTGTTATAATATCAATCTTGCATGTTTTTATAATCATTTATAGCAATTTTATATCATTTTTGGAGACTAACCAATTAACCTAGTGCCCAGTGCTAGTTGCTATTTTCTGCCCTGTTTTTATTTCACAGAAAATCAATATCAAACGAAGTCCAAATACAGTGAAACTTTTTGGAGATTTTTTCTTGGGCAAGAAGAATACCAGAAGCTTTGAGGGGAGGCCAGAACACCTTAGTGGGCCAGGCGCGCCCTGGTGCCTCATGGGCCCCACCAAGCTCCGTTTGACCTAATTCCAGCACTATAAATTCCAGAAAAATTAGAAACCCTCAGGGGAGTCCACGAAATACTTTTTATGCCGCCGCAAGCTTCTGTTCCAGAGAGATCCCATCTGGGGTCCTTCTCCGGTAATCTGCCGGAGGGGGAATCGATCACGGAGGGGCTCTACATCAACCTTGCTGCCTCTCCGATGATGCGTGCGTAGTTTACCACAGACCTTCGGGTCCATAGGCAGTAGCTAGATGGCTTCTTCTCTCTTTTTGATGTTCAATACAATGTTCTGCTTGATGTTCTTGGAGATCTATCCGATGTAATCTTTCTTTACGGTGTGTTTGTTGGGATCCGATGAATTGTTAGTTTATGATCAGATTATCCATGAAATTATTTGAGTCTTCTCTGATCTCTTTTATGCATGATTATTATAGCCTCGTATTTCTTCTCCGATCTATTGATTTGGTTTGGCCAACTGAGTTGATTTATCTTGCCATGAGAAGAGGTGCTTTGTAGTGGGTTCGATCTTGCGGTGCTCAATCCTAGTGACAGAAAGGGACATGACACGTATGTATCGTTGCTACTGCCTATGGACCTAGGTTAATAGGTTAGTCTCCAAAAATGATATAAAATTGCTGTAAATGATTATAAAAACATCCAAGATTGATATTATAACAGCATGGAACAATCAAAAATTATAGATACGTTGGAGACGTATCAAACAACAGCCGCGTGAGCATCCTCGAAACGGCGGTTGGGCTGAAGAACACCATGACGCGCACGTGTGGTCATCGTGTGGATGGACACGTCCGAAGGGTGGAGCCACAGAGCAGTACGCGGCGGTGCTACCGGAGCTGGAGGCGGCGTAGACACGGTGAACTCAACGGCAGCGCCGGAGGACACCACGGAAGCTGACGGCGGGCTGGAAACAGCTGCTGGAGAGTCGTTGGAGGCAGCAACCGCAGTGCCCGAAGGTGCTGCCGTGGCAGCCGGATCGGGTGACTCTGGGGCAGCACTTGGAGAAGAGGCTGCCGTGGCACTAGAATTCATTGCCGTGGCACCAGAATTCGCTGCCATGGCAGCCGAACTGGCTGCCGCGGCAGCTGAACTGGGCGGCCCAGTAGAAGAAGCAGCAGCCGTGCTGGCCGGTGGTGGTGATGCAGGGGTGGCCACGGCTGGACTTCCAGCGACCCGAGGAGCGTCCGGCGATGCAGGAACCGCCACAGTGTATCGGGCTGAGAGGGTGCAACCGGCGGTGAAGAGGACTCCTGCAGCATGTTCCTGAAAGGAAAAACGCACTCATCAAAAACAACGTGGCGTGATGTTAGCACACGGCGACTGACCGGATCATAGCAGCGGTATCCACGGTGATCAGGAGGGTAACCAAAGAAAACACAAGCGATGGAGCGGGGTGAAAGTTTATGAGGAGAAGTGGAAGTAATGTTAGGGTAGCAAAGACATCCGAAAACGCGAAGATGAGAGTAGTCAGGAGGTGTCCCGAAGAGAAGTTGATGAGGAGGAAGATTATTGCGTGGGCGACAAGGCCGGAAATTGAGAAGATAGGTCTCGGTATTTAGTGCTTCGGCCCAAAACCTAGGTGGCATGTGAGCATGAAATAATAGAGTGCGTACACTATCATTTAATGTGCGAAGTATGCGTTCCGCGCGACCATTTTGTTGCGAGGTGTAGGGACATGTGAGCCAAAGATGCATGCCGTGTTATGAAAAGAAGTTATGTGAAGCATTGTTATCAAATTCACAACCATTGTCAGTTTGAAAAGCTAAGATATAGCGTTGAAATTGGGTGGCGACAAAAGCATGAAAACGAGAGATAGTGGGAAACACGTCCGATTTGCGGCGATGGAAAAGTCCAAACATAGTGAGAGTAGTCATCTAGCATAACAAGATAATATTGAAACCCTGAAACACTTGTGATAGGAGATGTCCAAACATCGCAATGAACAAGAGCAAAAGGAAAACTAGCTTGACTATCGGACTCTTTAAAGGTAGACGAACATGCTTCCCCAATCTACAAGCATGACACATTGTAGGGGGTGATTTATTACAAGTAAAATCAAACAAAGAAAGTGGTGTTGGTGCCAAAGGTCGGTGGTGCTGGCGAGAAGAGCTTGATGGCTGGTGACAAGCGGATAGAGATCGTCGGAGCTATCACATCGGAGAATCACCGCGCGGGTACGACGATCCTTGACAGAAAAACCAAGTTCGTCAAATTCAACATTAACAGGATTGGTACGAGTTAAATGACGAACAGAAATTAGGTTTTTAATAAGATTAGGAGTAACCACTACATCACGTAATGAAAGTGGAAAAGAGGAGGTAGGGAGAGAAGCGGTGCCAGTGTGGGTGATGGGAAGGGAGTCTCCGTTTCCAAAGATGACAGAGGAGAAATTGGAGGAAGGAGAGAAAGAAGAGAGGATACCGGGATCGCTGGCCATGTGGGCAGTCGCGCCTGTGTCAAAAAATAGTTGGAGCCGCCGCCACCGGTGCTACCCTGCTGCAAGGAGAGGTTGTTGAGGGCAGCGTGGAGCTGCGTTTGATCCCATGCAGGGGGCTGATGCTGCGGAGGCGCTGGGACGTAGCCGTTGTAGACCGCAGAAGCGCCATAGCCCGGCTGCCCTAGATGGGCGGTGTAGGCCTAGGGCGTGGAGACGCCGGGGCGCGGGCCAAGAAGACCGGCGCCGGGAGCACGCCGGTTGGGTGGCCACGCCTGGAACATGCCGGACAGCGGATAGCTGCCGACGGGCCAGAAGGGCGCGGTAGGGTCCCGTGCGGCAGGAGCGCCGGGAGCGCCGGTGGAGGCGCCATGGCCCTGCTGTTGCTGCGGCTTCTTGCGGCCCTTGCCGCGGCCGCGACCGCCAGATGAGGTGGCAGCAGGCGGTGTAGGCGCGGCGGGGCGGGGAGCCGGGGAAGCCGGCGGTGCAGGCGCTGGGGAGAAGCGGTTGGCGACGAGGGCGGTTGCCTGGACGAGCTGTCCATGGCGTGCGAGACGTCGTTCCTCCAGCAAAAGAGCGCCACGAGCACGGGCGAAAGTTAGTCCAGCGGGGTTGATGGTGAGGGCGGCGATGCAGTGGCCGAACTCGCCGTTCAGCCCGTTGATGATGGTGGTGAGCATGTCCTGATCGGTGACCGGAGTGCCCACATCACGAAGTGTGTCGAAGAGACACTTGAGACGGCTAGCGAAGGCGGTGACGGAGAGATCGTCCTGGACGAGGTTGAGGAAGTCACGCTTGGCGAAGATGGAGCGTTGAAGGCGATTGTCGCGAAAAAGGTCGGTGATGACGGTCCAAGCATTGGCAGCGGTGTCGGAGGGCTGGATGATGATCTCGAGAATATCTTTGGAGACGGTGGTGTATAGCCAGGAGACGATGCATTGATCTATCTGGGTCCACTCGACGTCGCCGAGAGCCATAAGGGCGTCAACGGAGCCATCGATGTGATCGAGAAGGCCGAGCTTGCGGAAGGTGAGGTTGAAGAAGGTTTGCCAGATGCAAAAGTTGGACTCGTCGAAGTCGAGGATGACGGTGACGTGGTTGCAGATGTTACTGAGCTGGATGGCGGTGGCGCTAGGAGCAGCAGGGTTGGCGGAGCTAGCGGCGAAGGGGTTGGAGGGTTGGTGTAGAAGACTAGGGTTTGGCTGTGCAATACTCGATGTATTGATCGGTGCACAGGGCACGTATATATGATGTACAAAGCGGGCCACAACCTTAACTATACAGAGAACTAGGAGGTGGGCCTATGACACAATAATACATGCACAATTATATTCAACACCCCCCCGCAGTCGAAGCGTCGCTAGAGACACAGAGACTAGACCGAAACTCCTCGAAGACAGAAGTGGCCAGTCCCTTAGTCATCACATCGGTGAAATGTTGTGCCGTCGGAACATGGAGAACCCGAATGTGTCCAAGGGCTACCTGTTCGCGCACAAAGTGGATATCAAGCTCGATGTGCTTCGTCCGGCGATGATGAACGGGGTTGGCGGAAAGATAAACAGCGGAGACGTTGTCACAGTAGACAACCGTAGCCTGCGAGATGTCATGATGTAACTCCTGGAGTAGCTGTCGAAGCCAAGTGCACTCGGCGACTGCATTGGCTACAGCGCGGTACTCCGCCTCCGTGCTAGAGCGCGACATCGTGGGTTGTCATTTTGACGACCACGAGATGAGGGAGGGACCAAGGTAGACGCAGTAGCCGGAAGTGGAGCGCCGTGTATCAGGACAGCCGGCCCAATCAGCATCGGAATAAGCCACCATATCCATGGAAGGAGATGCCGTCAGTGTCAGCCCAAGAGTCATCATGCCACGGATATACCGGAGGATCCGTTTCATGAGATTCCAGTGGGAATCACGCGGAGAGTGCATGTGAAGACACACCTGCTGAACATCATACTGTAAGTCTGGTCTGGTGAGCGTCAGATACTGAAGAGCACCGACAATGGACCGATAGAATGGGGCATCCGATGCGGGTGAACCATCCAGGGCAGAAAGCTTGGCCTTCGTGTCAACAGGAGTAGCAACGGGGTTGCAATTAAGCATACCGGCGCGCTCAAGTAACTCATGTGCATACTTCTGTTGATGAAGAAAGAATCCATCAGCTCTCCGAACAACCTCAATGCCGAGGAAGTAATGCAGGGCACCCAAATCCTTGATGGCAAACTCATCACGTAACCGGAGAGTGATCTGCTGAAGAAGCTCTGCAGTGGATGCCGTCAGGATGATGTCGTCGACATAAAGCAGCAAATATGCAGTCGCGTCGCCATGATGATAGACAAACAGCGAGGCATCCGATCGTGTGATGCAGAAACCGAGCTGCTGAAGAAAACCAGCGATGCGCTGGTACCAGGCACGTGGCGCTTGCTTGAGGCCGTAGAGAGACCGAGATAGCAAGCACACGTGACCAGGATGAGTAGCGTCGACGAAACCGGTAGGTTGCTCACAGTAGACCTGCTCAGCAAGATGGCCATGAAGAAAAGCGTTAGAGACGTCCATCTGATGTACAGGCCAGGCATGAGAGATCGCAAGCTGTAAAACGGTGCGAATCGTGCCCGGCTTGACCACCGGTGCAAAAGTCTCGGTGAAGTCAACTCCGGCGCGCTGACGAAAGCCGTGAACCACCCAGCGAGCCTTGTAGCGCTCAAGGGTGCCATCCGAACGGGTCTTATGTCGAAAGACCCATTTGCCGCTGATGACGTTGGCGTGAGGGGGCCAAGGAACCAACTGCCAGGTGCGGTTCCGCTGAAGAGCGTCGAACTCTTCCTGCATCGCGGCGAGCCAGTGAGGGTCACGGAGGGCGGCTCGAGCGGAAGCTGGAATCGGCGACGGCGCGGAAGTAGACGCAGCGAGAAGATACTCATCGCTGGAGTACCGCAAGCTCGGGCAATGGATGCCAGCTCAAGACCGCGTCATAGGACGAGATGGCAACTCCGGCACCACGGCGGGCGTGGGTGGCGAGGACGAGCCCGCCACGGTGGAAGTAGCGGGTGATGGCGACATGTCGGCGGAGCCCGTGGGGGTGCCAGGGAGGCACCGGCCGTGGCAGAGGCCGAGGGCGCCGGCGACGCCGGGATCCCCAAGGACGTGACAGGGGCCGAGGGCGCCGACGACGCCGGGGTCCCCGCGGGCGTGGCAGGGGCCGAGGGCGCAGGGGTCCCCGAGGGCGTCGAGTCGGCAGCTGCACCAGCGGCCGATCCACCAGGCGTGCTGGGCACCGATGGGGCAGCAGCTCTGCCCGCAGCGCGAGGAGCGCCGAAGCCAGGCAGTGGCCCAAGCGCCGCACGTGGGCGTCCAGCAGAAGGCGTCGCTGAGGGGCCGCCGGTGGCCGGCGGTGAGGAGAGCGCGGTGACGACCGAAGGTACCTGCTGAAAGGGAAAAACCTTCTCATCAAAGTAAACGTGTCGCGAGGTAAACACGCGATGTGAGACGGGATCATAGCAGCGGTATCCTTTGGTGTTGGGTGGGTAGCCAAGGAAGATGCACGCGAGAGAGCGAGGGGCGAGCTTATGAGGTGAGGTGGAGGCGATGCTAGGGTAGCAGAGACACCCGAAGATGCGGAGCTCATCATGGGAGGGTGGAGCACCAAAAAGGAGATGATGAGGTGCAAAGTTCCCGCGAGTACGACAGGGACGAATGTTGATGAGAAGTGATGCAGTGGCAAGGGCGTCAGGCCAGAAGCGCGGAGGCACATTGGCATGAAAGAGGAGCGTACGGACGCAGTCGTTAAGAGTGCGAATGACGCGTTCAGCGCGCCCGTTTTGTTGCGAAGTGTACGGGCAAGTCAGACGAAATGTCGTGCCATGTGTGGTAAGGAGAGTACGAACAACCAAGTTGTCGAACTCCTTCACGTTGTCGGTTTGTAACGCAAGGATGGGGCGCCCAAACTGCGTGAAAACATAGGAGTAAAATGCGACGAGGGTGGAGATGACATCGGATTTACGCCGCAACGGGAAGGTCCACACATAATGCGAAAAATCATCAAGGATGACAAGGTAGTAAAGATAGCCCGTGTTACTTGCAACAGGTGAGGTCCACACATCACTATGAATTAACTCAAACGGGAACGATGCAACATGAGAAGAAGCCCTAAAGGGAAGACGAACATGTTTGCCGAGGCGACAAGCATGACAAGTGTGATCGTCGGCCTTATTACAAGTGAACGAAAAACTCCGAAGTATATGACGAAGGGTGGCGGGGTTGGGATGACCCAAGAGAGCGTGCCAAAGGTCCACACCGGTGGCGAGAGCAACAGGAGCGGCGGTGGAGTGGACCGGGTAGAGCTCGTCGGGGCTGTCACATCGGTGGAGGACCAACCGGGTACGGGCGTCCTTGACAGAAAAACCACAATTGTCAAATTCAACGGTAACGGGATTTTCACGAGTAAAAGAACGAACGGAAACAAGATTTTTAATAAGATCCGGGGAGACTAATATGTTAGACAAAGATAATGGTGTAGATGATGAAGGAAAAGATGCATGTCCTATGTGAGTGATGGGAAGAGAGGAGCCGTCCCCGACGGTGATACGAGTAGAGGTGTGGACGGGGTAGGATGTGTGGAGGTTACCGGGGTGGGAGGACATGTGAGCCGTAGCTCCGGTGTCCATGTACCAGTCACCTCCGCCATTGTAGTTTGCCGGAGTGGGAGCAGAATGGAGAGCCGCAAGCAAGGCCGGGTCCCAGGGTGCTGGTGGAAGCACGGGCGCCGGGTACGGCGGCTGTAGCGGAGGTGCCAGGGGCAGCGGCGGCAGTCCTCCTGGCTGCGGCTGCTGACCGTAGGAGAGCGCCCCGTAAGGCGCCGCGTACGGCTGCGGCACGGCGTGAAGCGCCTGGTGGGAGGCGGGCCGCGGGCCGAGGATGCCGGGAACGGGCGGACGTGGAACCGGCATGGAGTAGGCATGCACAACTCCGGTCCACGGGTTCTGCCCGGCGTACCAGGGCGCCGGCTGGTGCTGCTACGGTGGACGCGGCGCTCCTCCCTGATCGTCGGACTGCTGCTGCTTACCGCCGCGGCGACCGCCGCGGCGGCGGTCGGGGGCAGCCGAGGCCGGCGGTGGCGGCTGGGTGTAGACACCCGGCGGCAGGTGGGAGGCCGGCGCGGGCCGTGGCTGGGAAGGAACCGAGACGGGCGGCGCCTGTCCACCGCGAGTGCCGGTGGTGAGGGCGGTATGCGTCGCCCGTGTCCTCATCATCTTCATCCGGCGCTCCTCCAACTTCAGGTACGCCACCACCTTAGGGAAGGTCGGCTCCGGAATAAGAGTGAGGTTGGATGTCGCGTTCCCGAAGTCCTCGTTAAGGCCGGCGGTGAGGGTGCTGATAAGGAGCTCGTCGGAGACCGTCTCGCCAAGATCACGGAGCTCATCGGCAAGCTTTTTGAGGCGCATGCAAAAATCGTCTATGGACGAGTCAAGCTGCTGGCACCCATAGAACTCGCCGTGAAGAAGGACCTTGCGCTGAAGTTTGTTGTTGGTGAAGAGACCATTGAGCTTGGTCCAGACAGCGTGAGCATCATCCTCGTCGCACACCACCGTGTGGAAGAGGTCCTTGGAGATGGTGAGGTAGAACCAGCGGATGATGGTGGCGTCGAGGATCATCCACTCCTCGTCGTTCACCATAAGGCGGGAGTCCACGGTGCCATCGATGTGACCGTGGAGCTGGTACTCACGAAACACCAAGGAGAAGTACGTCTTCCAAGCACAGTAGGAGGCGGTGGATTGATCGAGGACCACCGGGACGCGATCATAGATGTTGAGATCGCGCACGAGGGCGAAGTCCGGGCCGGCGAAGGGGTTGCTGCCGGCGGAGATGGAGGAGTGCGGGGAATTCATGGCGGCGGCGGGGTGGCGATCGGGTAGAAGAAGGGGCGGCGGGCTGCTAGGGGATGCGGCGGTGGCAGTGGGGTGCGACGGCGGCAGAGAGGAGCAGCGGCGGCGTGGAGGAAGATGGCGGCGGCAACGGGGAGGGTGCGGCGGCCAGAGGAGAGGCGGCGGCGGCGGCGGCGGCGCAAGGATGCAGCGGCGGCGGCGGCGGCTTAGGGCGGAAGCGTAGGGTTAGGATCGAGGGGAAACTGATACCATGTAGAAGACTAGGGTTTGGCTGTGCAATACTCGATGTATTGATCGGTGCACAGGGCACGTATATATGATGTACAAAGCGGGCCACAACCTTAACTATACAGAGAACTAGGAGGTGGGCCTATGACACAATAATACATGCACAATTATATTCAACAGTTGGGACCTGGAGGCGAGAGAGGAGTTGGGGGAGGAGGCGAAGTCGCCGAACTCCATGGCAGCAGCGGCTTGGAAGGGGTGGCGGCTGAAGCTGGGGTGCAGCGGCTGGGATTGCAGCGGAAGCAAGTCACAGGAAAGAAAGAAAAACTGATACCACGTAGACTAGATGGATTTGGAGAATATGATCGGATGTATTAGGAGCCCAAAGGGCGCATATATATACACGTACAAAGCCAGCCTAGTCTTATCCTCCAAGATCTAATCCTACTTTAAAAGAAAAGGAGAGATATGGAGGTGAAGATAGGAAGGTTAAGATTACATCAAGTATGTACGCCAATACATGCTAACTTATTCTTACAAACTGGAGCACGGACCAGGTCGAGCTGCTATCCGCCGATGGGAAGCTGGCAGATAAGGGTTCCTCGAACGGCAGCTGGAGTGAGTCGGTGTGTCACGGCCCTTAACCACGGCCAGTGTTTTTTTTTTCTCGAACGAGATTTTCAGAAACCGGTTTTCCTGTCACCTGTCGAGAAAGTTTCATACCGCCCGAAAATCTCAATTTTTTTGAATTTAAACGCCACGCTAGTGTCAAATAGCGCTTGTGTGCTTGTCTGAAGAAAACCTGCTTAATGCAGGCTACAGGTGCGGCAAGGGTGGCTCGAACTCGCGAGCTTCTGAAGAAACAACGGTAGGCTAACCACTCGAACAGGAAGTGCGTTGTGAACAAAGGCTGTCAAACATAATATATTTTGAAGCAAAAATATTTTGAATTCAAAATTCAGTTGAAAAAACCCCGAAATTTCCGGTATTTTCCGAAAACCGGATATTCCGGCCACCACCGGAAAAAAAAAGGATCGAAAAAAAAAACCCTTGGCCACGGCTCTCGCCGGACGTGAGCAGGAA
The DNA here is from genome assembly GCA_039707655.1 of Elymus sibiricus. Taxonomy (NCBI): domain Eukaryota; kingdom Viridiplantae; phylum Streptophyta; class Magnoliopsida; order Poales; family Poaceae; genus Elymus; species Elymus sibiricus. Next base: position 69,779,553 of record CM077674.1, read on the forward strand.
TTTTCGGGATTGGATCGTACAGAGAGAAGAGAGAGACGTGAGGAGAACGAATGTGGAATAGATAATTCTTCAGTAATTTCCTTTCTGATTTGCATACAGCCTGGCTCTGAACTTTACTCACACCACACACAGTCGATGACGCACTTCAGGTTTGCGTCTCCTAGCCTGGGTCCAGTATGTGACCCTCATCAAGTATTACACGGTGTGTGTGGTGCGACAGCGGGCGCGACGGCGGCCGGAGCGAGTAGCTGTTGCAGTCCGGCGGCCGGCACGATCAAGGTCTTCCCGAGGTAGACGAGAGAAGCACCAACACCACTACGCCGCCGGCGAACAACAGTAGCTTCGGTAACACCTGTACGTGGCCACCGTTCGCTGGCGATGGCAACCGGGTCGCACCAGCAGCACCGCTGGCGTGCGCCTGCTAGGTGTTCGGCAAAATGCTGAACTTGTCAAACACCACTCAGGGAGGAAGAGGAGGGGTTGACTGTGGTCGACGTCCATCTTCTCTAGTCAAACGGTGTGAATTTTCTTTGCCACGTCAGCATTGACAACGGCCCCTGCTGTCAGATTTTGTATCAAAACACGGTCAATCAAGCTTTCAGCAAATAAATTACTCAAAATTGATGTTTTTTGCAAATTGTTAGCAAGACAGTGGGTTTTTTATGCATTGTGCGTAATTGTGATGGTTTTTTGCAATTTACTCTTGAATCGGAGAAGAAGAAACACCTCATGGGACCGAGAAGGCAAGAGCTGGGCAACGAAATGCACATAGTCTAGTTAAGATGGGCAGACGGAGAGATAACCACATGGGCCTGGATTAATGGTCCGCACTGGAGAACATTTGGGGTATGGCACGGGTTTTGAGCTGGAGCCTGAATACCGAAATGGATGATTTTGATCATTTGATGCCTACCCTCCATGTATGTATGCTGTTCTTACTTGTGTTCTCTTTCTTCAGTAACTGACCTTACTTCATGGCATGTTCTGGAACACGGTAAACCCCATGAGAGATCTGATATCATTGAGAAGTTGATTTGGCAGATTGTACCAACGAGCCAACAAAATTTTGCCCGGACATGTAATTGGGAAGTGTGTGTATTGTGGAAATCCTGTAGAGCGCCAAATCTTGATTGGTAAAATGCTTTGGATCCGCTGGTAAAAGTGAGCATCTTGAGGTTTGTGTTCCTTCAACTGCGTTTAGGGCATCTTCAAAGCGAACCCTCAAACCGTCCGGACTGCGTGGTCCGAACGTGTTTAGCCATCTAATGCGGGCCTGTATCGCTTCGCCGACCGGTTCGGACGCACTTTTTTCGCAAAGTCGAAACAAACTAGGGGGAGTGGGCTTTACGGGAGTCCGGATAGCAGTCACGCAGGACTCCGACACCCCTGCCCACCCAAAACCCCTCCCGGACCCCGCGCCTCCATCCATCCATCTTTCTCTGCATCCATTTCTCTCTTGCCTCCGCCGCCGCTCCACCACCCCGGCCACCCCGCCACACCCTTGCCAGAACTCAACGACTCCGTCTCCTCCAACGCTACACCCGGGAGCCACGCTGCTTCTCCTCCGTCGCCCTTCCACACCTCCTCCGTCCGCCGCACAGGTACCATCCGCCCCTACGGTAGTCACCATGCCCGGCAAGTGTTCGTTAAAATGACCGTGCTAAATTTGGTGTCCCTTCTTCTTTGAAGCAATGGATTCGGATATGGAGTACATATATGAGCACTATGTTGAGTCGTCAGACGGCTCGTCCGACGAGGAGGACTACACGGATGAGACGGCGAAGATGCAAGCGGTCCTTGCAGACGCGGAGCATGCGGAAGAGCATGTTCTCAATTTTAAGGGATTGATCAAGGGTCATCAAGTGCTCAACCGCAACAGGGCGCGCGACCATTTGACGTTGATGGACGACTACTTTGCCCGGATGCCCTATCCGCTGACAATTTTCACCGGCGCTTTTGGATGCAAAAAAATGTCTTCGATCGTCTCTACCATGGCATCTGATCCTCTGATGACTACTTCATCTCGAAGAAGGATGTCGTGAGAAGGATTGGGTTGTCTGGTTACCAAAAGTGCACGGCCGCACTGCAGTGCTTTCATATGGCACGGCCGCTGATTCATGGGACGAATACGTAAGGATGTCTGAGAGCACATGCGAAGATGTCATGGTAAGATTTGCTACTGCCCTAGTCTCGGTGTTTGGACCTCAGTACCTGAGAGAACAAACTGTCGCAGACACCGAGAGGATCTTGACAATGTCTGAAGCTAGTGGGTGGCCAGGTTTGCTTGGATCTCTTGACTGCATGCATTGGAGATGGAAGAACTGCCCAAAAGCTCCACAAGGGCAATATCAGGATCATGTTAAGAAGCACACCATCATTCTTAAAACAGTTGCATCACATGATCTTTAGATTTGACACGCTTTATTTGGCATGACCGAGTATCACAATAACATCAATGTGCTGCAGCAATCACCATTGTTTGCTAGGATGACTGAAGGAAAGCTCCTCCTTGCCACTATACTGGCAATGGGCATGAATACAACATAGGCTAATATCTGGTTGACGGTATCTATCCTCCGTGGGCTACCTTTGTCAAGACCATCACTGACTCACTTGCCTAGAAAAAGTCTCACTTTGCCCAAAGACAATAAGTAGCTACAAAGGATGTTGAGAGGGCATTTGTAGTTCTGCAATCACGTTTTGCAGTTCGTGGACATGCTAAACAATGAGATCCGGAGACCCTGTGGAAAGTGATGACATGTTGTGTGATCATGCACGACAAGGTGAGGATGCTGCTGTAGCTCTTGAATTTGAGAACATGAGTGATCCTATCGAACTTTCAAAGCAGAACCCGGTCACATTTGATGAGTTTGTTCAAATGCATCAACAAATTCGGCATCGAGCAACTCATGAGCAATTGAAGGAAAATTTGATTGAGCATCTATGGGCGGTTAAACAGGATAACTAGTACATATGTGCTAGTTAAATTAATGTTCGAACTATTACAATTTGAATATTTGTTGGATTGTAATATTTAAATTAGAACTAGTGCTGCATTTGAATATTTGAACATTTTTTAACTAAACTGGAACTAGATATGTGGGTATTTTGAGCGTGTGGACTTGAAAAAAATGGTGATGGATATATGCGGCTAGCTTTGAATGACCGACTCATGCATCAATGTCCGCGGACTGGACGAATGCGGTGTCTGGTTTGTGAGTAGATGCCCTTAATTCCCAGTTTTATTAGTTCATAATGCAGGCTCCGGTGCCTATTTTTCAATTTTACTTTGAAGGTGATGATGGAAGCCCAGTGTTGGAACTATGTGATACAGAAGGTGCTGCATGCCTGTGCCAACCAGCAGAGCGAGGCGATCTCGCAAGGATCAAAGCTGTTTGAACATAGTAAGGAAATACACTTAACGGGATCACAAGGATCAGTTTCGTGTCACAGCTGGAGGTACGTTTCTTACGAGATGATTACCACAATTATGTTTCTAATACGAAGACGGTCTTCTATTGCACAGCTAACATCGGCTACGTTTAGACGCCGGTCTCTCTGTTTTTCCTGTCGAAAACCGTCCTACCAGGCTAGGCTATACATGTGCCTTGTTTCATCAGAAATACTGTACAAGAGTATAGGAGCTTAGGAGAGTGCACATTTCTTTTTCAAGCAAAAGAGTTCTGAACCGTATAACAAAATAACACGGTTTGACAGATCCAGGAGATTCAGGCTCATCAGAACCTTGTTGAGGCTCTAACGAGGAAGTCCAGAAGTAATCTTCAAACGGTCCAAGCTTAAGCTTGGTAGAGATATTCATATAACTATCTGCGTGACTTATAATAAGTAATAACAAAATAACACGCCTGTAGTCAAAGCATGAATGAAGGTTACAAGCATTGAGAGAATGGATCTTCCACAAATGGTAGAAACTAGGTATACTTCGTACAGAAAGGTAGTTTCTGGCAAGCATACTTTTCCTCACTGATTCCCACATAGCAAGTTGATCAGCCTGGGACATATTCATCACATTCTTACTGTTTCCAGTTATGATGAAGGCAGCCTGAACAAGAGAAAATATTACATTATTGTTTGAGATCCGAAGAAAGAGTTGTTGCATAACACTAGTTCTCAAAACGAACCTCTTTCAGGGAATTGTTGTAGTTCCACTTTACACTATCTTCACCTTCACATGGTGATAATATATCTGCAGGATACCCCCTAAAATGAACCTATAAATTTTATGCATAAGTTGTGTGCATACGGCGAACAACTGGAGCAAGTAACAGGGGATACCACAAAGAAACGGAATAGCAGATTCATGCAAATGACTTGTGTTTTCAGAAAGACTAACTTCAATAAAAAATGTACCCTGTAAGGATAGATGGTTACAAACTTGGTTTCTAATATTCGTACACTGATGGATGGCTGATTGCAATTAGCAAGGATTACAAAATGTGTGGCAAGCATATAAATATTTTTACACTCTAATTGGTAATTTATTGAACTTAATTACTAAGTTAAGTAATAAACTAGATCCTGAGAACATTATGGCATAAATCTTTAACAGTATTTCCAGCAAACTTAAACGTTAAGAGAAAATGCACATGGTTGATCAAAAGGTTTCTACTAATCCAGCGTCACATTGTGGCATAAATGAACCTTTAACACCAGAAAAACACCTTGCAAATTAAACAAAATAAACAAAACATAAAAGAGAAGGTGTATAAACAAAAGTGCTAGAGGACTCATAGTCTTACCGTTAGATTCCATGGCCTTTCTGGTTCAGCACAGAGAAGGTCGAAAAGAACACCAATGGGTATATACCTAACAATGCGAAGATAAAAATGGCTGTCAGCAAATAAAAGCGACAGCAATAACATGGGTTCTCAAGATTTAATAAGGCGATAGACCATCATTAATATTAGTAGGAGATAACATATGTTACCATTTCAGTGGCAGCCCTTTATACTCAAACCAAACAGTATCGACGCCTGGTGGGAGTGAACTGCTGAAATGAGCCTTTATAATCGACACCAAGAGTGGAAAATACCCAATTCTTGGCCCAAAAGTCTGTTGTAGACAAAATAAAGATCAATAAATGAAACAAATACTCGAATGGGAAGGAAAATAAATGCTATGGCAGGGGTGAAAATAGCAGTAGTGTAGCGTACGTGCTACCCAATTCTTGCGGATAAGAAGAAAAGAAACAGTGGCAATCATGTGGAAACTCTATGCAACATCAGATGCCAACAAAAAACGAGGAGCAATTATCTAGCATACCACTATCAGCTCAGGCTTTAAGCTAAAATAGATTGCAATGTGAAAGAGGAATACAGGAGTATATTTTGTTCATACAGCAAATGTATATTTATCCTCAGCATATCAAACATACGCAGAGCATGCCTGCAGCAAACTTAGCCTCTTACATAAACAGGATACAAAACATACTTGAAAAGATCATGCAAGCTAACTGATAGCTTCATGCTTGTGACGAACCACAAGCAGAATCAACTCCATGCTCATATGCAAGAAAATACTACTCCCGCGAAGTTGTATTAAATCAGCGACAATTAATATGGATCGGAGGGAGTAACAAAATTTGGCGAGGGTTTTCCTTAAAAAAGTTAGGCTTTTGGAGCTCACGGGCAGGCTGGACTAAAACCTATCAGCAACCGTGATCCTAGCATCCAGAACTCGAATCGCGCGGCGCCGAGATTTGGGATTTCGGATGGCGTGCACAGTCGACTGGGGGTGGCATCTTACCAGGAAGGGCGGGGCCGGTGGGAGCGCGGTGACGTCGGCGTCGTGGAGGTGGACCTGGAGCGGCACGGCGGCAATCCAGTACCACCGTGCCGCCTCCTCCGACCACGCCGCCGACTGCGCGTCCCGCGGCGCCGCCGCCATTGCTCGCGCCGGCGGAGGACGACGGACCGGCCCCGCGCGCGGTAGGCTCAGCCGAGCTCGCCGGCGGCGATGCCTCCTCCACCGCCGTCCCGCGAACCAATCTGCCTCAGCTCGCAAGTTCGGAACTTCGGATGCTTTGCTTCTGCTTGCAGAGAGGAGGATTCTTCCGAAGAGGGAGGAGTTGGAGTCGGGGCCCGGCCCCTCTCTTTTTTCTTCACGTTGTCGCGATGGATTTGATTCGATATCCACCGTCCGATTCTGAACGTAATAATTCATCCAAATCTCAAATCTCTCTCCAAAAATTCCAAACATAACAGATCCAACCACATATGCTTTTTTAAAAAAGAAGAAGGATAAACTCCTGATCTCTACATCGATTGATGCACAGTCATAATCACTAATATACATGGGTAACCCAACATACAAAATTAATGGTACCATCGAAAAAATGTGCTTTCACGCGAATCCAACTATACCAATTTTGCATAGAGTAAAGGTGTGCTAACCTCATAGCCTTGTCTACGTCGGTAGCATACGAGCCCGAGCTGTGGTTTGAACTGAATATGTTCTCGAAAGCTAAATTTATGGTGCCCAAAAACAAGTTGGGAAAGTTGATGAACTTGTACCGTAAACGTTGTTCACTCAAATACGATGAAATTGGGGTCGCGTCAATAGACTGTTCGGAGACGTTGGACCTGGCTGCATGCCGACTAGGTCGTGGGCCTAACCAGCTGCATGCCAACTCCGTCGTGGGCTTACCTGGCTACATGTCGACTCGGTGGCCAGCCAGAGGGCCAACCATCTCAGTGCCTCCTCACGCGACCCTAGCCAGCATCTACTGCTAGTCTGTGCTGCTTCCGTCAATCCCATTCCGACGACCGTGTGCACAGACGGTCGGGAGAGCAGGCCTCCGGAACCCCATCCTTTTCGATTCTGCATCGGGAGAAGGGTGATAAGATTTTTGAGGAGCATCTCGGCGTGACTGCTCCTGGTTTGTCTTCATCACTACTTCCCCAACTTTGATGCCATGGCCGAGGATGACGCCGTCAAGAAGGCGCGGACAAAGCCGCAGCCGCTGGCGACGCTGCGGCCCTAGCCTGGCCTACCGGTGGGTATGATCTGTTCATCCCCTATTTACTCGTTCATGTGCTAGCCGGGTACGTTGCGTTCATAGATGTCTCGGTTCTATATTCGGTCCGGGATCACATGTTTAGTTTTCGGTATGAGCTTCATATTGTTAATGCTCTGTTCATGATTTGGTTAGGGATTAAATCCATCAGAAAAGTGCTAATATTTCCAACATACACTTAACGGAAAGAGTGTCACGCGTCGAGAAGCTCGTCGCAGCTGGAGGTATGTTTCAATGTCCATGTGCTCTATACTCTTACGATGTCATTACCATAATTATACACTTCCTTTAGTATAAAGTTAGTACAAAGTTAAGACACTTATTTTGAGACGGAGGGAGTATGTTTCTAATACGAAGACGGTCAAAGCGACTTGACCTTCAACCTCCGCGTGCCAGCTGCTGCCCTGAAGAATAAACTGTCTAGTTGCACAGCTAACAGCGGCTGTGAGATTTGCACGCTGGTCTCGCTGCTTTTCCTGTATGGATAACGAGTTGCTCTGCTGTAAAATTTTGTGGGCAAAGTCACGCAACAGCAATAAGATGTTACTTCTGCTATGTATGATACCAGCACATTTGCTTAAAATCTACTGAAGATGCATGTGTAACGGAGAAGAAGGTGAGTCATCGAACGAATGGCCATGATACCAGGCGCTGCTCGAAAAGAAATAGTTGTTGTGTTAGAAAATGAACTTAAGTTGTGAGCAATTAAATGACTTAACTCGAATTACACAGCATCACCATGCATCGAATGCTCTTCCTTCCCAACAATTCCATATCCATACCACAATAGTACAGCATCATGAATTGTGAAACAGGAATCGTTCCATTCATCATCGTATTCAACCCGCACCAGCGGCTGCAGATATTACATCGATCGACACACCTAAACGATCAGGATTTTACCATCTGTATGTACAATCAAAGAACAAGACCAGCAGGCATTCGTGGTCTGGAAGGCACTCTCCTCCTATGGTATCTAACCTTTCGTCTACTGTTCTTGTGTCACTCTTACATTCATGCCCCAACGTATACACAAACATGGAGGTAGCATTCGGGGTTCTTCAGGTTGTTGGCCACCCAAAGGAACGGTATGTCCATGTCGAGCTCGATGCCTTGCACTCTCACCAGCTTCAGTCTGGTCTTCTTGGCCACATCTGTCTCTTGCGGACCCGACGAAGCTGGTTTCTCGTCATGAGGAGTGCTTGGACTGGTATCTGAATCGTCGGGTTCTGAGTCTGGTGTCGTTGCCGCAGGTTCAGGATCAGCAGCTCTAGCTGTGGGCTTCGAGCTGAAGAACTCTGGTAGCAACGTCTCCAAGGCATGTTCCAAGGCGATGTAGCTTCTACCTGCAGAACAGAGCAAAGTGAACTATATGTCAGGAAGAAATACTGTTATCGCAACACCATAACCACCGTGAAACAAAGGGTGTGAGTGGAAGGCAGTTGTAAACATGTAGTTTGCACAGTTTCAGGGGTGAACTCTGATTACAGTCACACTTGTTTCTCGTTAAAGAGGAAATCTTGAACCCTTTGCCCTGGCTTTCTCGAAAGATGTCGCAAAGCAGAAAGTAAAATAGTAGCACAGATAGGTAAATATCCTCTCAAAATAAATGGATAAATAGAAGTTGCACCAATTTTCCAATGGAAGAAATGTACATGTAAATGCTTCTCAGTTTGGGGATAATCTCCAGACGACGGTAATACAAAATATTTAATATTTTTCTGAAAAGCACTACTACATGGTTGGTGATTACAACAAGCAAAATCCTTCCTCAATCCATACTGGCATTCAAATGATAACATAAATATTCGCAGCAGAGCAACGTACCTCCCTCCTTCCGGATCTCGAATGGCCGATTTATATAGGATACACTTTCCCAGTCACTGACAGGAATCGCATCTTCTAAATACTCAAGGTCTTGTTGAACTCTGCGCACGTATAATCGAACAGGTACCCTGCCTAACCAGGTATTAATTGAATAGATCTATCAGAGCAGATGGTGATTTCTTAATGTGGCACAAATCCATTTTTATCATAGATGTATCTTAATGTCATACGACTCCAATAATGTATAGGTCCATTATTGTATAACTTGAAAGTGTATGTGAAGTTTTAGGAATGTGAAAAGCATGCATCATAAAATAAAATAAATTTGGTATGAAACATTCAACTAATACAAAAGTAGACAATTCAATGACAGAAGAGCATACATGGTTTGACAGATCCAGGAGATTCAGGCTCATCAGAACCTTGTCGAGGCTCTAACGAGGAAGTCCGTACTAAGAAGTCCTCTTCAAACGGTCCAAGCTTAAGCTTGGTAGAGATATTCATATAATTATCCAAGTCACCTATAATAAGTAATACCAAAATAACACGCTGTAGTCAAAGCATGAAAGTTACAAGCACTGAGAGAATGCATCGTCCACAAATGGTAGAAACTAGGTATACTTCGTACAGAAAGGTTGTTTCTCGCGAGCATACCTTTCCTCACTGATTCCCACATAGCAAGTTGATCAGCCTGGGACATATTCATCACATTCTTACTGTTTCCAGTTATGATGAAGGCAGCCTGAAAAAGAGAAATTATTACACTATTGTTTGAGATTGGGAGAAAGAGTTGCCGGGTAAAACTAGTTCTCAAAACGAACCTCTTTCAGGGAATTGTTGTAGTTCCACTTTACACTATCTTCACCTTCACATGGTGATAATATATCTGCAGGATACCCCCTAAAATGAACCTACAAATTTTATGCGTAAGTTGTGTGCATACGGCGAACAACTGGAGCAAGTAACAGGGAAAACCACATATAGAAACAGAATAGCAGATTCATGCAAATGACTCATGTTTTCAGAAAGACTATTTTTTCAAAAAATACAATCGAAAATGTACCTGTAAGAGTAGATGGTTATAAACTTGGTTTCTACTATTCGTACACTGATGGATGGCTGATTGCAATTAAGCAAGGATTACAAAATGTGTGGCATGCATATGAATATTTTTGCACTCTAATTGGTAATTTATTGAACTTAATTGCTGAGTTAAGTAACTAACCAGACCCTGAGAACATTATGGCATAAATCTCTAACAGTATGTCCAGCAAACTTAAACGTTAAGAGAAAATGCACATGGTTAATCAAAAGGTTTCTACTAATCCAGCATCCCATTAAGGCATAAATGATCCTTCAACACCAGAAAAACACGTTGCAAATTAAACAAATCATAAAAGAAAACGTGTCTAAACAAAAGTGCTAGAGGACTCATAGCCTTACTGTTAGATTCCATGGCCTTTCTGGATCTGCACAGAGAAGGTCGAAAAGAACACCAATGGGTATATACCTAACAATGCGAACATAAAAAGGGCTGTCGGCAAATAAAAGCGACAGCAGTAACATGGGTTCTCAAGATTTAATAAGGTGATAGACCATCATGAATATTAGTAGGAGATAACATATGTTACCATTTCAGTGGCAGCCCTTTATACTCAAACCAAACAGTATCAACACCTGGTGGCAGTGAGCTGCTGAAATGAGCCTTTATAATCGACACCAACAATGGAAAATACCCAATTCTTGGCCCTAAAGTCTGTTGTAGACAAAATAATAAAGGTCAATAAATGAAACAGATACTCCTGTGGAAAGGAAGATAAGCGCTTTGGCAGGAGTGAAAATAGCAGTAATGTAATGTACGTGCTGCACACAAGGTGTCGTTTTATTTTGTTGCATCTGCGGATAAGAAGAAAAGAAATAGTGGCAATCATGTGGAAACTCTTTGCAACATAAGACGCCAACAAAAAGGAGCAGCAATGATCTCACATGGCTATTAGCAACAAATCTCTCACCACATTTTTAGGAATATCTAGTTAATAGAGATAAGATTATGAGACAACCCATTGTACACCATATTTTTTTTTGTCATCTCTAGATTACGTGGCAGGATTAAGATAAGGCTGCCTTATCAACCATTGTACATGCCCTAAAATAGATAGCAATGTGAAAGAGGAACACAGGAATTTCATACAGCAGCAAGTGAAATTTGTAAATGTTTAGCTCTTTTTTTTTTCAGCACATCAAACATATGAAGAGCATGCCTACAGCAAACTCAGCTTCTTACATAAACAGGATGTGGAGCATACTACTCCCTCCGTTCCTAAATATAAGTCTTTTTAGAGATTCTATTATGGACTACATACGGAGCAAAATGAGTAAATCTACACTCTAAAATACGTCTATATTCATCTGTATGTAGTTCATACTCAAATCTCTAAAAAGACTTATATTTAGGAACGAGGGAGTAGAAAAGACCCTGTAAGCCCTGAGATTGATAGTTTCATGCTTATGATGAAGCACAAGCAGAATCAACTCCATGCTCATATGCAATGCAAGAAAAAAAGTACCAAACTTTGGCGAGGGTTTGCCTTAAAATTCAGGCTTTTGGAGCTCACGGGCAGGCCAAAAGACCTCGAAATCTTCATCGAAGGGTCTAAAATTCCTAGGAGAGCAGGCAATCTGGACTATAACCTATCAGCAACCGTGATCCTGGAATCCAAGAACGCAGGAATCGCGCAGTGCCGAGATTTGGGATTTCGGATGGCGGGCACGGTCGATGGGGACCATCTTACCAGGAAGGGCGGGGGCGGTGGGAGCGCGGTGACATCGGCGTCGTGGAGGTGGACCTGGAGCGGCACGGCGCCGCCCCAGACCAGCCGCGCCGCCTCCTCCGACCACGCCGCCGACTCCGCGTCCCGCGGCGCCGCCGCCATTGCTCGCGCCGGCGGAGGACGACGTATCGGTCCCGCGCGCGGTAGACTCAGCCGAGCCCGCCGCCGGCGATGCCTCCTCCCACGCCGCCCCGCGAACCAATCTGCCTCGCCTCGGAAGTTCGGATGCTTTGCTTCTGCTCGCAGAGAGGATTCCTTTTTTTTCCTGAGCTGTTCTGGAGACTGAGAGAGAGGGAGGAGTTGGAGTCGGGCCCCGCTCTGTTTTTCCTTCACGCCATCGCGGTGGATTTGATTCGATATCCGCCGTCCGATTCTGAACGTAATTCATCCAAATCAGGTCTCTTCCCCAACAATCCCAAACATAACAGATCCAACCACATATACATTTTATATTTTCCGAAAAGGAGGACAGACCCCAGCCTCTGCATCAGTTGATGCACACAGTCGTATATACGTGGATGATTCAGCATACAAAATTAATGTTACAATCGGAAAAGTGTGCTTTCACGCGAATCCAACTATACCAATTTTGTATAGAGCAAAAGTGCGCTAACTTCGTAGCCTCGTCCACGTCGATAGCCAACTATACCGATTTTGTATGCAGGCACACACCCTGGAGAGACCCCGCCAGGGAGTGTAGCGACTATGGGCTACCGTAGGTCGACTTGATCACCTCTACGGCCTCGAGGTTTGCTATCGTCGAACACGAAGAAAACCGAGGGAGAGATAAACAATGTAAAGGTAAAAATGATAGATTGGCTTGATGATTGTGTGTTGCTCAGTCAATTGTCACCACTCATCTATATATGAGCCGGATGCACTTTCCACACAAGGAAATGACTCAAAATGCCGTCGAACAAGTCAAAACCTCTAGCCTGGCTCGGAGAGAAAAACGTGCAACCTTCTGTTAAGAGTCGAATAATGGTCGGACATTGGGTCAGACATGGGTCTGACATTCTGAGCAGTGTTCTACTGAGGGCTTCAACATTATGTTAAGAGTCGGATAGATGACCGAGGGCTAGATGACCGTCCCAAATCCAGCCAGATAGACCGAGGGAGACATAACCTCGTAAACGTAGAAACTGGTCGGATCAGAGGAGCCAGAGAACCAAAACACGAAACGGCTTTGTCCACTCCGCCATAAGACACCTTCGATGACCACCTTTGTATAACACAAAGATGCAACCGGATCCCCCCGCTCCATAAAAAGCAGCTACCAGACGACCCCCCGCTCTCTATGCCGACACGAATTGGAACAAGAGTCAGGGAAGCATCATTCTTAGCCACCATTACCACCACTAGGAATGAAATTCTAATCCTAAGAGACTTTTTTTTTTTTTTGAGGAAAGCCATCATGGCGGTTTTTATTGATCTGGAATAAGAGTTACGTCATGTGGCACGAATAAAATCCTAAGAGACTTAACACAGCGCTGCAACGCATTTTGGATTTTTTTTTTTTTGGATGCACGCATTCCAATTAAACATGGTGCCAATTCTTCTCGTTTCTTTTGCAATTTGCGTAAGTTTTTTCAGGTCCTCCGGACTACACCGCCTATTAGAAAAGCATGACTGCAGTGTCAGAGGAAGACGAGAGAAACACTACAAAAATACAAAAACTGAAGAACATAATAATGCAACACTCAAACATTCGGTGGCCGTGAGCCGAGCTGCACGTTCAAAAATATGCTTCATTTACAGTTACAGACAGATGCCTAGTTGCAGTCAAGTTTTACATCTGAAACTGTGAGGGCTGCGATTTGCTCCAAAGTGCAATCCCAAAATCAGTATGACAGGCCAATTACACCAGCATTGTTTCTCAAAACAAGATTCTGAACAGTCGGCTCGCGCTCTAGTGAACGATCTCATCTCGCCTTCATATGAAAATTTGGGTTCGTATAGTGCCACGCGCCAAGCTCAGCATTATCTTCTCTTCCTTCCAGCAGACAATTTACAGGCCTGAACTTCAGCGCACGCGGCGTCAACCTTTGCCCTGCTTGAAGTAGTGCAAGATCCGCGCGGCCAAGATGTCGACCCACGTGTCCGGTACGCCTGGCAGGCACCAGTGCATGCAGTCCTGCCCCCAGACGGCCACCGCGTCCTTCTTCCCAAGCCAGATAGCTGGATGGGCGTCGGCGCGGAACTCGCTCATGTAGGTCAGGTTGAGCAGCTGTATATCCGTGCCGACCAGCGCTTCCTGGATCACTGAGTTCACTAGTCTCGCTTCCTTGTTCACTCCCCCGAACCTGGGATCGAACCAAGAATCCAGCTGCAAGAATTTTAGTGGGGTCATGACTAATTTTTTTGAGGAAAATGTCAGATCATGAAAAGCTTGGCCCTCGAATGGTACCTCGTGCTCTTCTAGGAGCCTATCAGACAAGCAACTGCCATTGTGATCCCATTCGCCTCCATCAAAGTGCCTGGGTGATTGTGTGCGCCACAGCTTCATTGTTGTACTTGGGACCTCCCTCTCAATGTACGAGCCCATACTTTTGAGGACTACCTTCAGTCCATCAAAAATGCCGAGTGAAGGCTCGATTGGTTTTCCTCCTTGGTAGAAAACAAGGGGAGTCTCCTTTGGGAATTTATCCGGACCCCACCTGACAATGAGAAACGCAGTCATGACTCATAACCAAACTACAAATATAGTTGCCACAGAATAGAAGGAATGTATAAGAGCAATACACATCGCCATGCTAGTTAACTCAGGATTCTTATTTCACAATTGTAAGTATACCGAGAAAATTAAAAACAAATAACATTTCAACACTGAAAGGAAAAAGGCCTTTTGTAGACACAAACAGCTCAGTTTCCAAGTAGTTCCAACATAGAGAATATGCAGTGTTAACACTTACTAAATATTATCTTACAAAACTCACGAAGAAACTCAGTACCCGTTGAACGAAATTAAAGTTTCACCCTATGTTAGTGTGCACACAGTAACAAAACATCAAGTAAATACTTACCAGTGTCCAGTGTTGAAAATGAGCACGTCGTAGAACTTGGTGATATTTGCCCAATCGTCAGCAGGAATGTCAACATCAACTCTGTAAGTTCCCGTTATTCCATCACTCTGAGGTTTGGAATTCTCTACAGGCTGCCACCTTTGTATCATTAGTTATCACCATGTGAGTTTTATGATTTTATCATATAAAACATATAGTCCTGTTCATTGTACAAAAGCACAAATGCATGCAGTTTTGCAGTTCAAATGTCAGATGCTATCAGTTTAAGTTTAACAAATATGAACTTTTAATTTATTGAAACAAACATTGACATTACTGAAGCTCATGCATCACAAAAGTAACGAAACTGTCTGTGCATTCCTAGCATATATGGAAATAGGAAACAGAACATGCAGTAACAGTAGGATAAAATGCTAACATATACTCAGAAATCATCAAAACTAACAATGTGGCAGACAACCAGAATCATAGAATGTTTCGATAGGTAGATCTCAATTCCATAAAATTGTCAAAAATATATTCTTATGCATTAATATACTTCTGAATCTGGGAATTGTCTTTCTTGTGTGGATCTGAGAGTAAAGAGCATATGTTGTAACCTACAATAAACACGAAAGCAATAGCACAAGAATTCACTGTTCAGCAGACAAAACTACAGAATTGTACTCAGCAGCCAACCACTGCAGAGATTAAGCATGCAGCACCACAACGCCATTTGCTAGGGAATAATTCCTGATTTCTCGAAGAGAGCAGAACTACCACCACAGTTAAGTTAGTAAGTTTCAGTCCCTCACACAGTAATGATCATGGTTCATGAAGCCAAGCACATATCCTCCAAACCAAATAACAAAAAGTGCAACTCATCCAGATTTCTAGAGGGTAAAAGAAACCCAAATGATAAGTGCCACACGTCAGGTGCGTGGCACTCCGGCCCTGACGTTTTTCGATGGCAATTCCAGTCACGCAAGGATGGCAAATTCCAGTGACACATGGCAAGTTTCTGTCAAAAATAAACTGAAGCACGAAATTTGCCATGCTTGCTAACTAAAGTTGCCATCCTCGCGTAACTAAACTTGCCATCGGAAACGTTCGGAGTTGCCACGTGCTCGTACCTGACATGTGGCACTTATCAGGGTCCAAGAGAAATGCATCACCCGAATTATCTTCCAAGAATATGTCAAAACTACTACTAGTAGTATTGCACATTCATGCTTGCGACATCCCCTGTCACAGTAACTGTCCCTGATTATCAAACTTCCTCTCTTTTACATACACATATCACAAACAAACCAGGCAAATTGAATTATTATAAGCAGCTATGGACACATCTAGTTGTATCTATCTACAGTTCGTCCACCCTACTAAAAAAAAACACAAAGATGCATTCTAGCTGTCCGGATCCTAAATGCAACAATACTAAGCAAGATAGATCTACAGTTCATCCTAATCAAAGTTTCTCACATAAAGCATTGATATCGTCTTGCAATCTACAAGAATCGCGGAGAAGGAGCAGCGCTAAGCAGACATGGTAGTAGGACTCACGTGTACTTCGCGAGCAGCACGGCGCGGTGGTACCCGACGACGACGTTCTCCCGGGGGAAGTACCCGCCCCGCCACGCGCCGCGGCGCTTCCACTTGCGCGCGCTGCCGTCGCCGGATCGGAGCGCGCACAGCAGCGCGACGACCAGGTTCTCCGACAGAGAGTCCCCCACGAACCCGATCCGGCGACCCCTGGCCGCCGCGAGGAACGCGGCGGGATCGAGCCTCGGGATGGCGCCGCAGCGGGAGGGGGCCCAGGAGAGCGCGGCGACGGGGGCCCGGCCGTTGCGGAGGCAGTTCCAGGCGTTGCGGTGGAAGGGGCAGGACTGGGTGTAGAGGGGAGGCGGCGGGGGAGACGGGGTCGGGACCCAGCGGCCCGCGGTGGCGTCGGAGGGGGCGGCGCCGCAGGGGATGAGGGACTGTGGCGGCGGCAGGGGAGGGGAAGAGGAGAGGAAGAGGAGGATGGAGATGGTGAAGGTGACGGGGAGGAGGAGGAGCAGAGGCAGGCGGAGGCGCGGCATTGCGGGATGGGGTCCGGCCGGCGATCCCCCGGCAGCGAGGCGGGTGAGACGAGAGAGAGAAGGGAAGAAAAGAAAAGATTTTTCTGTTCTTTTTCCCGCTGGGCAGAGCTTTCCCTTTCTCAAAAAATTGCTCAGATGTACTCCCTCCGTTCACAAACACAACATGTTTTGGTATTTTGCAAATTTTCAGGAAAAAACTTAAGCATTTTGACCTATGCAAAAAACAAAAAAACAAATCGAACGTCAAATGTTACCTCCAAATGTTACACTTAATTTTAAGTTTTTCACCGACGAAGCACTGCTATCCCGTATCGCATGAAAACTGTTCATTATGAAGCATATGCTCCTCAGAGCCAAAAATCCGTGTCCAATATGCTTACAAAAATTCGCGTCCATTTGCACATGCATTACACACACAACCCAACCCAATGGGGACATCATCTAAGCTTGCAGGACAAAATATAAAGAATTTTGTAAGCCGTAATCTATATGCCGATGATGAGATAAAAGCAACATGTGAGAAGCCGTGTGTAGAGAATGCAAGTACAGAGATAAAAATATAACTTGTTGGCTATAACATGATTAGATTAGCATTAAGAGGTTCAATTAGCCGCGTGCAATTTGGTAGCTTATCGTAGGTGGTTAGGCAAGTGCTAATTTGACATACCAATAGAGGGAGTACCTGAGCGCCAACCACATCAACAAACCTAGATGTGTCATGACCACACAAAACGATGCTGCTGTTGCTAGCTGTTGTTAGCTTAATCTTGAGATAGAGTTAGACTAGAGTTGTAATCAAGGTCAAGTTAGACTAGAGTCCGTAGTGTTTGTCTAGTCCAGCTAGAGTTTACGTGGCCCTATTTTAAGAGTATACATATACAAAAAGGAGGTAGATTAGGAAAGTAATCATTTTAAGTGTTCGTGTAGGACTTGACTTTGTGGGTTGGTTGGGTTGGCCGTGTGTATATATACACAGCCGCCGAAGACAAACTTGTAATCGTGGAGAAAAAGAGGGCACGACAAGCGCTCTGTGGCTAAAGTTTGCGCGTGTTCGTCGTTTGATGTGATCTATCATGTGGGCAAATTCCAACAATTGATATCAGAGCAAGGTTCGGGGGTTTGAAGTCGCGCTTGCCCCGGGGTGTTGACCCTACTAGCGCCTCGGGGCGGGTGATATATTCGTTGGGTGGTGCAGCGGCAAGGAGGGGTAGACGATATCACTACAAGGATACACCGTATAAAGCAACACAAATTCTACAACATTTTAACTATACGTTGTAAAATTTATAATAGATACGCATATATACGATGCACAGTATGCGTTGTAGATTTGCTGCTCATAACCCTATCGTGGTACCAATGAAAAAAAAAACAGAGGAAAGGAAAGAGAGAGACAGGCGTGAGAAACATAGCCCCGGATTCCTCCCAAACCGCCGCCAGGCATCGCCTCATCTCTCTCCCAAGACCCACCTCGCCTCCGCCCCTCCCCGTCGGCCCTGCCCTCCCGTCCTCCGACCTTGCAGATCTGGAGGCTGCCGGATCCGCTGCATCCTCGAACCACACTATCCCTCTCGCGTCCCATCTCTCTCTATTCACACGGCTCCTCGCTGCGCCACCTGTGGCGGCTGATTCAGGCGATGTCCGGCGAATCCTGCCACCGCGAAGCACAGCCCGAGGTCCCCTCGCACCACGGTGAAGTTCCATCCGGCTAGATCCGACACTCGCGGCCAACAAAGGCCACCCGCAACCCTCCCCCCATGGCTAGGGATCCGGGCGTCGGCTCGGGCGCCGGTGGCCATGTCGTCCTCATCTCGTCTGGTGAGTGCATCCCCTCCCCTGGCTTCGTCCTGCCCCCTCTTTCTCTAACGTCTTTTCTTCTCTTCTCCTATGGACATGCAGGGAAGAAAGGCCAGTTGACAGCCTTGCTGCTGTTCGGGACGAAGGAGCCATGTAGGTTCCTCTTCCTCCTCCTCACTCTGGATTTAGGTGAGTTGGTCCACTCCTGTGACTTCAGGTGAATCGATCAGCAATATTCGTTTCGGTGAAAAACAGAAACCTGTAGCTGTCTTCCATTGTATGGTCCTATAAATTGCTGTTGCAAGTGCCCGGTATGATCAGCAAGATTGCCTCCCCATCGCCTTACAACTCGCTGCTACAAGTCC
Source organism: Elymus sibiricus (assembly GCA_039707655.1). Lineage (NCBI taxonomy): Eukaryota > Viridiplantae > Streptophyta > Magnoliopsida > Poales > Poaceae > Elymus > Elymus sibiricus. Next base: position 69,798,492 of record CM077674.1, read on the forward strand.
TCCGTATGGTCCTCAATGACAAGATGGGTTTGGGCCGGTCTACGCTCTCCTAATAATTTGCTTAATGCTCTTTAATTTCCAGTCGTGGATGACGGGATGGTCATTTCTCCCAATTTCTCTGTTCGTAATCCAAGAGATAGAATGAATAGGTTGAAGTAAGGTGGACACTGTAGGCCCAGTCCCACCGGTGAGTACCTCCAATGGCGGTGGCGATGAACGACGACGAACGACCACGACGAACAAGCGCAGTGCAAAGCTGACATAATCCTGGCCAATTTCCTTTACTCCAAGATTCACCGATGAACCGCAGTGCAAAGCTAGCCTCCTGCTAGCTAGCTGCTTCCCAATTGATTGAAGTTTTCTACGTACGTCACGTACGTACACCTGCCACAACACAACCTCACGCACGCATAAAAGAAGCTGATCGATCTTTACTTTTATCGAATCAGTGCCACCAGAGCATATCGCTCCTGGTGTTAGCTTTATTGCTTTGATGATTTGTTTACAAGGGAATATATGAGTATATATATACTAGCTAAAGCTAACTAGTGCTAGTCCTACTCGGTGACTACTTTGAGACCTACACGCACACGTACACATGTATTGAACCGCACACGACACATGCACTTCATGTTTAACTCTTAACAAACACCAAGATATCCCACTGCAAAAGGAGAAGCAAAGAGCAGGAAAAATAACATTTGTGGAGCATGGAGATCATGGCAGCGGAAACACAAATATACTGCAACCACACATTCATGTTTAACTCTGCCGGCCATAGTTCAACCTAAGCATGTGTTATTACGTACTCTCTGTCTTTTTTGTATGTTTATATCTCGCAGTTCCATCACTGCAAAGTTGTTGCATGAATTTACAACACCTAAAACTTCATTTTTTTTATTCCCAGTTCAAAGATTGCATAGATTTATCTGAAGTAATCTAAAACATGTACATGATTATTAGCTAGCATATTTGCATTATCTATATGATGAAGTCTGTTTTCATTGTCTGCACTATATAAAAAGGTATTGAATACTCAGTGCATGTCACTAATTTCCTAGCTTTTTTATTTCACTTATCCAGATTTTTTGTTGTTAGGCCCTACCTATTTGCCAAACAGTGTTTACCTTTTTTCTGGTCACTTTGGATATGATTCTGCCGCCACCGGCGACTGCTGGCGCTACCACCAGCCTCGTAGTTGCAGCCTCGCAGGTAACCCAGCAGCCTCTCATCTTTCCTCAACCTCTTCCCATTTTATTCTTCAATTTTTCTTCCATTAAGCTGCTGGTCTGCTGGATGTTGCTTGCTGGCTTGCTGCTCTTTGAATGCTTGTGCTGCTACTCCATGTTGTGCTTCTCTAGTTGTTTGAATGCTTGTGCTGCTAGTCTGCTAGGCTACTACTACTTGATTGAATAGGTGTGTACTTGTGCTTGTGCTGCTGCTTATGCTGGCGCTGCTGTTGCTTGTGCTTGTGTTGTTACTCTTGCTCAGGATGATGCTGCTACTGTTTTGTTTGATTTGTTTTGCAAGATGGATGTAGCCTGCAATGACAACATGGCATGGGGGGATGATGATCAATCAAGCACTTGATAAAAGAGACACCAAATGGGGCAGTATTCTCTGTTCTGATCTCTTTCTCATTAATTTTCTGTCTTAACTCTATATTACATGACATATACTCCCTCCATTCCTAAATATAAGTCTTTGTAGACATTTCAACAGGGGACTACATACGGAGCAAAATGGGTGAACCTACACCCTAAAATATGTCTACATACATCCGTATGTAGTCCAATAGTGAAATCTCTAAAAAGACTTATATTTAGGAACGGAGGGAGTATTATTTTATATATACTCGTCGTATCCTCGAATGGCTCTTTTTGGAAAATTTTGTATCTTGTATCCCCGTACTGTTCCCGTGTCCGTGCTTTTTAGTCTGCAGCAGTGAATTTTAAGGATACACAAAATATGAGCACGTTATGATTATATAAGGACTCACAAAATACATATTAGGCGATCATTTTTTTTAGTTTGCCATTCTTTTGCTAATATTTTGATTAAGATATATGGGAACAATGGGAAGCAAGAAGTTTTTGGTGGTTTTCTATATCGAGACATAATTAATATTACAAAATGAGTAAGGCTTCGATTTTCATATAAAATCTGATACACTAATTTAATTATCATAATAAGGAAACCAAGACCCTTGCGTGTTCTCTGTATAAGGAGCAAGAATAATGCAGTTTTTTTCCTTTGCCAAGGCTACCAAGATTTGAAATTAATGTACTCCCCCTATCCCAAAATAAGTGTCTCAACTTGGTACTAGAGCTAATACAAAGTTGTACTAAGCTTGAGACACTTATTTTGGGACGGAGGGAGTATTATTTTAATAGTATGTCTGAACATGATTTGAGTTTGCACTTTTAAGTTAAGGTAGCTTCCATAGTTTAGTTCATAGACCATTGGTTGATGTCATTTCTTTTCCTCTCTACATGCGGAACTAGATCATCCCATATAAACAATACATATTACTAGATTAGCGCACATGAAAGAAGTTTAGAATGTTTCACAAATTAATAACTAAATTATGTTTAGGTATAGTTATGAGCTCAACTGGTTGTACGCATTCTGTGCCCACAACAATGTTATAACTTAAACTGTAATTGAATGCTAATAAAGATAAATTTATAGAACATTCATGACCATGTTGTAAATGCCCTAGGCTCGATAGTATGACTAGAGCGTAGTTGGAATAATCTACATATATTATTAACCATATGTATTTTCTGAAACCTGCACAAAACAGATTGCCCTGCGCGCGGAATACCCTGCTAGTTTCTGAAATTACAAATAAATTCTGGTCAGCGCATGTCATTAAGGCACTTGTGAAAACTGAAGATTTAGTATGGAGTCACAAAAACTGCAATACTCTCAGTAACGCAGAAAAAACAAAGATTGCATGGCCTTCAACGTTTGTATGTGTCTAATATCCTACCTATCACGACTTTCATGATGTCAATGCATTGTGTGTTAACAATTCATTTTTTTACTTTTTTTTGTAGATTCAGAAGATATATGGATGATTATATGGGTGTGCATCAAGTATATTGCAACGATGACGATGATGTTCCGGTTCAAGATGATGATGATGGATGCTTTTAGTTTTAGTTATTAAATTGTAGCGATGTTGTTCCTGTTGGATGGTGTTTCTCAGTTAAGTTTTAGTTCAGTTGTAGGGATGGTTATGGATGCTTTCAGTTTAAGTTTCACTATCTGGAAAATATTTAGATTATGCATCGCATTTGGCTGATGTTCCTCTTGTAATATCGACTATTGTAATCCAACAGTTCTATACAATATATGATTTGTTCCTCTCATGAGTATATCTTTTTTTCCTCACTTGATATACATAATTATTGTCATTATCTGGAGCATTAATTGAACTGCTGACATCACCTGAAGCGTTGCAAATTTTTTGTTGCCAAGCAATGAGATTTGGATTAATGTACATTAAGCACCAACATATAAAAGTGTTGTAGAAGTCGGTTTTATGTGTTGTACTCTTGCAACGATCCCTTTTACCAACGGCAGTATAAGCGTTGCATTATGCGCTAGCAACACTGGATAAGGCTACGCATGCCAAATCGTTGGTAAAGACGCTAGCAACGCATATATGGATTTTTAGATACGGAAAAATGCGTTGCTATAGGTGGGGTCTTGTTGTAGTGTATAGTCGTTGGATGATGCAGCGACAAGGAGGATCAGCAATTGTCGTTCAGCAAAGCGATATGGAGGGAGACAGCGGGATGTCGTTGACAAGGCGATTGATAACCCACAAGTATAGGGGATCGCAACAGTTTTCGAGGGTAGAGTATTCAACCCAAATTTATTGATTCGACACAAGGGGAGCCAAAGAATATTTACAAGTATTAGCAGTTGAGTTGTCAATTCAACCACACCTGAGACTAAATATCTGCAGCAGAGTGATCAGTAGCACAGTAGTATGATAGTTTGATAGCAATAGCAATAATAGTAACGGTAACAGTAATGGTAACAACAATAGTAGTAGCTTAGCAAGAACAATATGTGAAAAACTCGTAGGCATTGGATCGGTGATATTGTTGGATAACATTCATCATGTAACAGTCACAACCTAGGGCGACACAAAACTAGCTCCAATTCATCAATGTAATGTAGGCATGTATTCCGTATATAGTCATACATGCTTGCGATAAGAACTTGCATGACATCTTTTGTCCTACCCTCCCGTGGCAGCGGGGTCCATAAGGAAACTAAGGGATATTAAGGCCTCCTTTTAATAGAGAACCGAAACAAAGCATTAGCACTTAGTGAATACATGAACTCCTCAAACTACGGCAATCACCGGAAAGAATCCCAATTATTGTCACCTTGGGGTATGCGGATCATAACACGTAGCAAGTGCATACAACTTGCAAAATCGGATCAAGAACACAAATATATTCATGAAAACATAAAGGGTTCAGATCTGAAATCATGGCACTCGGGCCCTAGTGACAAGCATTAAGCATAGCAAAGTCATAGCAACATCAATCTCAGAACATAGTGGATACTAGGGATCAAGCCCTAACAAAACTAACTCGATTACATGATAAATCTCATCCAACTCATCACCGTCCAGCAAGCCTACGAAGGAATTACTCACTCCCAGCGGTGAGCATCATGAAATTGGTGATGAAGGATGGTTGATTATGACGATGCCGGAAGATCCCCCTCTCCGGAGCCCCAAACGGACTCCAGATCTGGCCTCCCGATGAAGAACAGGAGGTGGCGGCGGCTCCGTATCGTGAAACGCAATAAAACTTCCTCTCTTATTTTTTTCTCTGTAATTGTGAATTTATAGCGTTGGAATTAGGTCAGACAGAGCCACGTGGGCCCCACGAGGTACCAGGGCGCGCCTGGAGGGGGGTGGCGCGCCCTGGTGCCTCATGGGCAGCTAGTGGCCCCCCTCCAATAGGTTTTGGCTCCAGTATTTTTTATATATTCCATAAAAAAATCTCCAAAAAGTTTCATCCAATTCCAAGAACTTTTATTTCTGCACAAAAAACAACACCATGGTAGTTCTGCTAAAAACAGCGTCAGTCCGGGTTAGTTTCATTCAAATCATGCAAATAGAGTCCAAAACAAGAGCAAAAGTGTTTGGAGACATATCAACTCCCCCAAGCTTAACTCATTGCTTGTCCTCAAGCAATTCAGTTGACAAACTGAAAGTGATAAAGAAAAACTTTTACAAACTCTTTTGTTCTTGTATCTATATATATGCTTAAATAGTAACCAAGTTTTCAGCAAAGATTATATCTAACCATGCAAATGATAACTCTTAGAAATTATATTCACTCATATCAATGGCATAATCAACTAGCGAGCAATAATAAAATATCTCAAACGCCAACACTTTGTCAAAACAATCATGATATAATATGACAACATGGTATCTGATACGTCTCCGTCGTATCTACTTTTCCAAACACTTTTGCTCTTGTTTTGGCCCCTAATTTGCATGATTTGAATGGAAGTAACCCGGACTGACGCTGTTTTTAGCAGAATTGCCATGGTGTTGTTTTTGTGCAGAAAATCAAAGTTCTTGGATTTGGATGAAACTTTTTGGAGAATTTTTATGGAATATATAAAAATTATTGGCACAAGAATCAACAGAAGGGGGGCCACCCAGTGCCCACGAGGCACCAGGGCGCGCCACCCCCCCAGGCGCGCCCTGGTACCTCGTGGGGCCCACGTGGCTCCGTCTGACCTAATTCCAACGCTATAAATTCAGTTTCCCGAAGAAAAAAATAAGAGAGGAAGTTTTATTGCGTTTCATAATACGGAGCCGCCGCCACCTCCTGTTCTTCATCGGGAGGCCAGATCTGGAGTCCGTTTGGGGCTCCGGAGAGGGGGATCTTCCGGCATCGTCATCATCAACCATCCTTCATCACCAATTTCATGATGCTCACCGCCGGGAGTGAGTAATTCCTTCGTAGGCTTGCTGGACGGTGATGAGTTGGATGAGATTTATCATGTAATCGAGTTAGTTGTGTTAGGGCTTGATCCCTAGTATCCACTATGTTCTGAGATTGATGTTGCTATGACTTTGCTATGCTTAATGCTTGTCACTAGGGCCCGACTGCCATGATTCCAGATCTGAACCCTTTATGTTTTCATGAATATATTTGTGTTCTTAATCCGATCTTGCAAGTTATATGCACCTGCTATGTGTTATGATCCGCATACCCCAAGGTGACAATAATTGGGATTCTTTCCGGTGGTTGCCATAGTTTGAGGAGTTCATGTATTCACTATGCGTTAATACTTTGTTCCGGTTCTCTATTAAAAGGAGGCATTAATATCCCTTAGTTTCCTTATGGATCCCGCTACCACGGGAGGGTAGGACAAAAGATGTCATGCAAGTTCTTATCGTAGGCACGTATGACTATATACAGAATACATGCCTACATTACATTGATGAATTGGAGCTAGTTCTGTGGCGCCCTAGGTTATGACTGTTACATGATGAATGTTATCCAATAATATCACCAATCCAATGCCTACGAGTTTTTCACATATTGTTCTTGCTAAGTTACTACTGTCGCTACTATTGTCACAATTGCTACAAAACTATAGTTGCTGCCGTTACTGTTACTGTTACTATTATTGCTACTGCTATCAAGCTATCATACTACTGTGCTACTGATCACTCTGCTGCAGATATTTAGTTTCCAGGTGTGGTTGAATTGACAACTCAACTGCTAATACTTGCAAATATTCTTTGGCTCCCCTTGTGTCGAATCAATAAATTTGGGTTGAATACTCTACCCTCGAAAACTGTTGTGATCCCCTATACTTTTGGGTTATCAGTATCTTGCTAGCCCTTTCTGAGACCGCAAAACATAAATGCAGAGCACCTCCAAAGTTCAAGCAGCGACTAAACATTGTAATTCATGATAGAAGAGATCCAGTCATGATGCACACAACATTAACTATACACAATGCATGAGAATGACAATAGTGCTCTCAGGTCTAGTGCTTGTTTGAGAAGGTGATGACTCAACAATAAAAGTAAAATAACATAAAAGTAAATAGATAGGCCCTTCGTAGAGGGAAGCATGGATTTGCAGAGGTGCCAGAGCTCAAAGCTTAAATCAGAGATAAATAAAATTTTGGGAGGTATGCCTTTCCTGTCAATGTCACGACCAAGAGTTTTCAATATCTTCCATGCTAAACACATTAGCGGCGGTTCCCAAGTGGTAAAGTAAAGTTTACTCCCCCTCCACCAACAATCACAAGCCATGGCTAGCCGAATCCTCGGGTGCCCTCCATACCAACAACTTTTAGGGGGAGTTTGTTTTATTATTTTGCAATTTTAATAATGGGACTGGGCATCCCGATTACCAGCCCCTCTCGTGCAAGGACAAGTGAATAAACACTCATCATGAGAATAACCCGCTTAGCATGGAAGATATTGACTGCCCCCTGTCGCTCCATGAGCGGTACAGGCACACAAAACAGATGTTCATTTGAATATTTAGAGGTGGCACATGCAAATTTACTTAGAACAGCAGAGTAATACTGCATATAGGTAGATATAGTGGACTCATCTGGAATAACTTTGGTTTAAGGATTTTGATGCACAAGCAGCATTCCCGCTTAGTACAGGCGAAGGCTAGCAAATAGGTTGAGAAGCGACCAGCTAGAGAGCGAAAATGGTCATAATCATGCATTATGAATAATCAACATTGAATACTAGCATGAGTAGGATATAAGCACCATGAACATAAATATCGTGGAGGCTATGTTGGTTTTGAATCAACTACATGCGTGAACATGTGCCAAGTCAAGCCACTCGAAACATTCAGAGAAGGATACCATATCATCATACTACATCACAATCATTTTAATGCATGTTGACACTCAAGATAAATCATTATCCACTCCTAGCTACTTAAGCATGGCATGAGCAACTATAATCTCTAATTGTCATCATAAACATGTTTAATCATAATATGCTAAATCATGGATACTGAGTTAAACATATTTACAAAAACAAAAACAAGTTGAGTTCATACCCGCTTTTCCTTGCCACAGTCACTTCATCAAATCATCGTCATTATTGCCTTTCACTTGCACGACCGAATGATATGAAAATAAAAATAGTGCAAGTGTGCCGTGGACTAAGCTGGAATCTGCAAGCATTTTATTCAAAGGAGAAGACAAGGTAATATGGGCTCTTTGTTAGATCAACAATAATGCATACGAGAGCCACTCAACATTTTCATCGTGGTCTTCTTCTTACAATGACTCAACAAAAGAAAAGAATTTCAGAGAAACACACTGAAATATTTTTGGAGTTTTTAGTTTTTCTGAAGAAAGCAAATTAAAGAAGGCAAAACAAAAACGAGAAAAACTATTTACACGGGAGAACTCCCAACAAGCAAAAGAAGAAACGAGAAATCTTGTTGGGTTTTCTTTTAATACTACTACTAATTAAGCTAGAAAGAAAAACCGAAAATAAATGAGAAATATTTTTGGATTTTCTCAAAGTTTTTCAAACACACAAGAAGAAAGCGAGAAAAAAATAAAATTAACATGGATTATACAATGAAAAAGTATGAACACCGACAACTGGAATGAAATGTGTGATCATGAATAAAATGTCGGTGGGAAATACGTACTCCCCCAAGCTTAGGCTTTTGGTCTAGCTTGGTGTACGGCCATCCGTAGTAGCCATCCGGTCCCATGTGAAAGTCCTGAGGCGGCGGCACCCAAGCGTCCCAATCCTGGGCCTCCTCCTCTGCCACTGCCAAGGTGTTCCGGTAAGCAACAATGTCCGGTGGCATCACGGTATATCCATTCCTGGCATGAGAATCATACAAAGCAGGTGCAGGCAACGGAATAATATCACGAGTATCCTCACTAAAAACCAAGTTATAACGAATGTTGTGAGGAGGCTCAGGAGCATCAAGAAAGTGGTGGTCTCTCATGGACTGGTGATCTAAGTAAACTCTAGGCAACAAGTAATCATGAGGGCGTAAGTTAACATTAAAACGTCTCGCTAAGCGAGTAGCACAAATACCACCATGAATTTTACCCCTAGTCCTATTAGTGTGCAGGCGGCGTGCAATGATAGCTCCCAAATTAATAGTGTTGTCATTATGCAGTGCGCGTCGTAAAATGGCAAAGTCAGGTGCAGCTAGCGCACTACCTTGCTCCCTAGCAATCAAGCATTTCCCTAAGAATAGAGCAAAGTAATGAACAGAGGGAAACTGCAAGCTAGTGGCTCGGGCTCTCGACACGCCCCTTGTCTCTCCCACTGTTAAAGTGTGGAGGAAGCCCTCGAACTCCTCCGGGCGAGGCTCTCTAATTTCCCCATCGAAGGGTATCAAACATATCTCACAAAACTCAGCCAGAGGTATCTGATAATGTTCAGCATATAAATCAAAGCGCACCTCAGGAGGTTCGAGCCTATTCAGAAAATGAAAGTTTTGCACAAAGGAATTTGTAAGGATGTGGTGCTGGTCACACTCATCTGCGAGGAAGTCAGTCAGTCCGGCATTAGCAACAAATTGCGCGAACTCTTGGTAGAATCCAGCCTCGTTCATGAAGGCATTGTGCGGCCATTCACACGGTCGGACCTCCGTCCTACGCGGGATGTTGAGGTCACTTTCCGAGGAGTCCCCAAGAACTCCCTTGGCATTCCGCTTCGAAGAACTCCTCTGGAAGATATTCATTTTCTAAGGACAATTTTCTAAAAAATTTGGGCCACAAAATGATATCAATAAAACTTCACAAGATTGATAGCAACTACTCATATGGATGTCTAGAGGCTATATCAAGCATTCAAACTACTTGGAACTCAAAGAATTCAACATGCAAGCTCATTTTCAGTAGCACCAAGAGCAGCTAATTATGCAAAATATAATACACTAGAACAAAAACTAATTGGAGTAATGGAGGAGTAACATACCAAGGAGCAATCTCCCAAAACAGTTTCGGAAACGGAGCTCCGAGCAAAGAGATCGAAAATTTCAGGTTTGTGAGCTAGAACACGAGAGAGAGAGAACTACCAGGAATTTTTTCTAGAGGTAAGAGACAAAGTGAGCTGAAGGGATAAGTGAGGGGGTCCTTGTGGGGCCCACGAGCCACCTGGGCACGCCAGGGGGGGTGGCGCGCCCTGGTGCCTCATGGGCACCTGGGGCACCCCCTGGTATGTTTCCAGTGCCAAAAATTCTTAAATATTAAATAAAAATTCATATCAAAATTTTATTGCATTCTGAGCACTTTCATTTCTGGACCAATTTTTTATTGCACGGATAAATCAGAAAACAGGATAATCATGGCATTTTATTTTATTTAACTAAAAATAACAGAAAACAAAAAGTGGGTACAGAAGGTTGTGCTTACTAAATTCATCGACCACATGCCTCTCAAAAAGAATCCATTAATAAGGTTGATCAAGTCTTATTAACAAACCATTTCCGAGTTGCATGAAACCGAAGAATTTTCGTATAACACTAAGTTACCTCAACGGGGATATGTATCTCCCCAATAATAAGAGTTTCATATTTCTTTTTAATAGTAGGAAGAGGGAGTTGAAAACTTCCAATAGTAATTGTCACAGTTTTTCCAATAACACGAATACCATTTACTTGCAATTGTTTCTTCGGAAAGTGCACCGTGTGTTCATTACCATTGATGTGAAAAGTGACCTTGCTTTTGTTGCAATCAATAACAGCCCCTGCAGTATTCAAAAAGGGTCTACCAAGGATAATCGACATATTGTCATCCTCGGGCATATCAAGTATAACAAAGTCTGTTAGGATAGTAACATTTGCAACTACAACGGGCACATCCTCACAAACACCGATAGGTATGGCAGTTGATTTGTCAGTCATTTGCAATGATATTTCAGTGGGAGTGAGTTTATTCAAATCAAGTCTTTTATATAAAGAGAAAGGCATAACACTAACACCGGCTCCTAAATCACACAAAGCAGTTTTGACATAATTTCGTTTAATGGAGCATGGTATAGTTGGTATTCCTGGATCTCCTAGTTTTTTAGGTACTCCATCCTTAAAAGAATAATTTGCAAGCATGGTGGAAATTTCAGCTTCAGGTATCTTTCTTTTATTTGTGACAATGTCTTTCATGTATTTACCATAAGGAGGCATCTTTATAATATCAGTCAAACGAGTACGCAAAAAGACTGGCCTAAGCATTTCAGCAAAGCGCTCAAATTCTTCCTCATCCTTTTTCTTAGATGGTTTAGGAGGAAAGGGCATGGGTTTTTGAACCCATGGTTCTCTTTCTTTACCATGTTTTCTAGCAACGAAGTCTTTTTTTATCATAACGTTTATTTTTAGAAGGTGGGTTATCAAGATCAGTAGTAGGTTCAATTTCAACATCATTATCAAGTTCTTTATCATTATCTGGTTGGGTATCCACATGAGCATCATCATTATTATTATCATCAGGTGAATGTTCATTACCAGATTGTGTTTCAGCATCAGAAATAGAAACATCATTACTATCCTCCAAGGGTTTTTCTACCTCGGGTTCACTAGAAGTATGCAAAGTCCTATCATTTTTCTTTTTCTTTTTCTTTTTAGATGGACTAAGTGCATCAACATTAATTCTTTGAGAGTCTTGTTCAATTCTTTTTGGGTGACCTTCAGGATAAAGTGGCTCCTGAGTCATTCTACCTCCTCTAGTCATTACTCTAACAGCATGATCATTCATATTGTTATTCATTTCATTGAGCAATTCACTTTGAGATTTAGCAACTTGTTCTAATTGGGTTTGAACCATAGATGCATGTTTACTTACACCTTTGACATCATTAGCAATTCTAAATAACAAGTCACTCAAGTGATCAATCATGTAGGCATTTCGTTTCAATTGTTTCATAACATTGGCATTGAAATGATCTTGCTTAATAATATAATTGTCAAATTCATACAAGCATTGACTAGGAGGTTTTTTATAAGGAATATCACTTTCATCAAACTTTATAAAAGAATTTACCTCTACTACCTGTGTCGGTTTGTCAAGACCATGTATCTCTTCAATAGGTGGTAAATTCTTAACATCTTCAGCTTTAATACCTTTTTCCTTCTGGTATTTCTTTGCTTCTTGCATATCTTCAGGACTGAGATATAAAATACCCCTCTTCTTTGGAGTGGGTTTAGGCGGTGGTTCAGGAAGTGTCCAATCATTATCATTCTTCAATATATTATTCAATAATTCCTCAGCTTGTTCAATAGTCCGTTCCCTGAAAACACAACTCGCACAACTATCTAGGTAGTCCCTAGAAGCATCGGTTAGTCCATTATAGAAGATATCAAGTATTTCATTTTTCTTAAGAGGATGATCAGGCAAAGCATTAAGTAATTGGAGAAGCCTCCCCCAAGCTTGAGGGAGATTCTCTTCTTTAATTTGCACAAAGTTAAATATTTCCTGTAAAGCAGCTTGTTTCTTATGAGCAGGAAAATATTTTTCAGAGAAGTAATAAATCATATCCTGGGGACTACGCACACAACCAGGAGCAAGAGTGTTATACCATTCCTTAGCATCACCCTTTAATGAGAAAGGAAACAACTTAAGAATATAGTAATAGCGAATTTTTTCCTCATGAGCAAATAGGGTGGCTATATCGTTTAATTTAGTAAGATGTGCCACAACGGTTTCAGTTTCATAACCATGAAAAGGATCAGATTCAACCAAAGGAATTAACTCAGGATCGACAGAGAATTCATAATCCTTATGAGTAACAAATATGGGAGAGGTAGCAAACTTAGGATCATATTTCATTCTCTCCCTCGTAGATTTTTCTTTCATTTCAGCAAGCAGTTTTATAACTTCATTTCTACCATTACAAGCAAGTATGGCTCTAGCCGTCTCCCTATCAAAGCAATGTTCATCAGGTGTTTCAACTCTAGTAGGAGAGCTAGGCATAATAGGTGAATCATAATTCTCAAGAGTTTCAGCATTTTCAATTTCTTTAGCTTTAGCAATTTGTTCACTAAGAAATTCACCAAGTGGCACAGCATTATCAAGCATAGTACTAGCATCATCATGAGTATCATTCATAGTAGAAGTGGTATCATCAATAACTTGCGACATATCAGAATTAATAGCATGTGGTGGTGTTGCAAGTTTACTCAAAACAGAAGGTGAATCAAGTGCAGAGCTAGATGGCAGTTCCTTACCTCCCCTCGTCTTAGAGGGAACGATCTTGGTCTTAGCGTCTTTCAGATTCTTCATAGTGATCAACAGATATAAATCCCAAGTGACTCAGCAAATAAAGCTATGCTCCCCGGCAACAGCGCCAGAAAAAGGTCTTGATAACCCACAAGTATAGGGGATCGCAACAGTTTTCGAGGGTAGACTATTCAACCCAAATTTATTGATTCGACACAAGGGGAGCCAAAGAATATTTGCAAGTATTAGAAGTTGAGTTGTCAATTCAACCACACCTGAGACTAAATATCTGTAGCAGAGTGATCAGTAGCACAGTAGTATGATAGTTTGATAGCAGTAGCAATAATAGTAAAGGTAACAGTAACGGTAGCAGCAATAGTAGTAGCTTAGCAAGGACAATATGTGAAAAACTCGTAGGCATTGGATTGGTGATATTGTTGGATAACATTCATCATGTAACAGTCACAACCTAGGGCGACACAGAACTAGCTCCAATTCATCAATGTAATGTAGGCATGTATTCCGTATATAGTCATACGTGCTTCCGATAAGAACTTGCATGACATCTTTTGTCCTACCCTCCCGTGGTAGTGGGGTCCATAAGGAAACTAAGGGATATTAAGGCCTCTTTTTAATAGAGAACCGGAACAAAGCATTAGCACTTAGTGAATACATGAACTCCTCAAACTACGGCAATCACCGGAAAGAATCCCAATTATTGTCACCTTGGGGTATGCGGATCATAACACGTAGCAAGTGCATACAACTTGCAAGATCGGATCAAGAACACAAATATATTCATGAAAACACAAAGGGTTCAGATCTGAAATCATGGCACTCGGGCCCTAGTGACAAGCATTAAGCATAGCAAAGTCATAGCAACATCAATCTCAGAACATAGTGGATACTAGGGATCAAGCCCTAACAAAACTAACTCGATTACATGATAAATCTCATCCAACTCATCACCGTCCAGCAAGCCTACGAAGGAATTACTCACTCCCGGTGGTGAGCATCATGAAATTGGTGATGAAGGATGGTTGATGATGACGATGCCAGAAGATCCCTCTCTCCGGAGCCCCAAACGGACTCCAGATCTGGCCTCCCGATGAAGAATAGGAGGTGGGGGCGGCTCCGTATCGTGAAACGCAATAAAACTTCCTGTCTTATTTTTTTCTCTAGAATTGTGAATTTATAGCGTTGGAATTAGGTCAGACGGAGCCACGTGGGCCCCACGAGGTACCAGGGCGCGCCTGGGGGGGGTGGCGCACCCTGGTGCCTCGTGGGCAGCCAGTGGCCCCCCTCCAGTAGGTTTTGGCTCCAGTATTTTTTATATATTCCATAAAAAATCTCCAAAAAGTTTCATCCAATTCCAAGAACTTTTATTTCTGCACAAAAAACAACACCATGGTAGTTCTGCTGAAAACTACGTCAGCCGGGTTAGTTTCATTCAAATCATGCAAATTAGAGTCCAAAACAAGAGCAAAAGTGTTTGGAAAAGTAGATACGACAGAGACATATCAGCGGTGAAAGATGATCGTTGACGGGTGCGGTGGTGCCGAGATGAGGTGCTCATAGATCTTGTCAAGATCGTCGTCCGAAGAAAGTTAGATGAGTCAAGGAGTCGTGCGAGTTAGAACATCTTGGTCGTCGTCATGTCAGCGAGTTGTCGTCGTCATGTCCAAGTGCTCATCTCTGCGAGGACTGGTTGAAGATGAAGCGTGTCACGGTCGAAGGGCTGTCCGGTGTGATGTAGTGCCGAGGGCAAAGACGTGAAGTGGAGATCAAGCTCAAGCATGTAGTGGGACGAGAACTAGTGAAGGTGAGCCTCTTCAATGAGGACATGGCTCTGCATGAGGCTATGGGTGGATGGTGTAGTCCACAAGTTAGCCAACATGTATTGCGTTAGGTGTGGGCAGTGTAGTCCACATGGCAGCGTGACCGGGAGTCTGGATCATATGTTGAGTTGGATTGTCAAGTCGCAAATATATAACGAGCTAATATCGGAGGAGAACAGAAGGCAAGAAGATGACAAGTCAAGATTAGGAGGAGATTGTTAGCTTAATCTTGAAATAGAGTTAGACTGGAGTTATAATCAAGGTCAAGTTAGACTAGAGTTCGTGGTGTTTGTCTAGTCCGGCTAGAGTTTATTTGGCCGTGTCCTAGGAGTATATGTATAGGAGGTAGATTAGGAAAGTAATCATTTTAGGTGTTTGATGTCTACTACACAACTTGTTCTTGTAGACTCGTGTTGGGCCTCCAAGCGCAGAGGTTTGTAGGACAGTAGCAATTTTCCCTCAAGTGGATGACCTAAGGTTTATCAATCCGTGGGAGGCGTAGGATGAAGATGGTCTCTCTCAAACAACCCTGCAACCAAATAACAAAGAGTCTCTTGTGTCCCCAACAAACCCAATACAATGGTAAATTGTATAGGTGCACTAGTTCAGCGAAGAGATGATGATACAAGTGTAGTATGGATAGTAGATATAGGTTTTTGTAGTGCGAACAATAAAAAACAGTAAGGTAGCAAGTAACAAAAGTGAGCATAAACGGTATTGCAATGCTTAGAAACAAGGCCTAGGGTTCATATTTTCGCTAGTGCAATCTCTCAACAATTCTAATATAATTGGATCATATAATCATCCCTCAACGTGCGATAAAGAATCACTCCCAAGTTCCTATTAGCGGAGAACATAAGATAGAAATTGTTTGTAGGGTACGAAACCACCTCAAAGTTATCCTTTCCGATCGATCTATTGAGCTATTCCTATAAGTGTCACAAACAGCCCTAGAGTTCGTACTAAAATAACAGCATATGATACACATCAACCAACTCTAATGTCACCTAGATACTCCAATGTCACCACAAGTATCCATGAGTTGATTATACGATATGCATCAAACAACTTCATAATCATAATATTCAATCCACACAAAGAACTCCAAGGAGCACCCCAAAGTTTCTATCAGAGAAAAGATAATGAAAACATGCATCAACCCCTATGCATAGATTACCCCAATGTCACCACGGGAATCCGCGAGTTGAGTGCCAAAACATATATCAAGTGAATCAATATAATACCCCATTGTCACCACGGGTATTCATATGCAAGACATACATCAAGTGTTCTCAAATCTGAAATATTCAATCCGACAATAACGAAACCTCAAAGGGAAAAGATTTGATTCATCACAACAAGGATAGAGAGGGAAGAAACACCATATGATCCAACTATATTAACAAAGCTTGCGATACATCAAGATCGTGCCAAATCAAGAACACGAGAGAGATAGAGATAAAACACATAGCTACTGGTACAAACCCTCATCCCCGAGGGTGAACTACTCCCTCCTCATCATGGAGACCGCCGGGATGATGAAGATGGCCTCCGGTGATGATTCCCCCCTCTGACAGGGTGCCGGAAAAGGGCTGTAGATTAGATCGTGGAAGTACAGAGGCTTGCGGCGGCGTAAAAACTCATCTAGGTTAACTTTCGGGGGTTTCTGAATGTATATGATTTTTCAGCGTTGGAATCACGCGAAGAGGGGCCACAGGGGGCCCACAAGGCACCAGGGCGTGCCTAGGGGGGGGGTGGGTAGGCGCGCCCAGGTGGCTCATGGGGCCCCTGTGGCTCTTCTGCTGCTCCTCCGAAGCTTCCTGGGTCTGTTTCCTTCCAGAAAAAATCGTCAAAAAGTTTCGCTGCATTTGGACTTCGTTTGATATGAATTTTCTGGAAAACCAAAAACAAGCAGAAAACTGCAACTGGCACTGGGCACTAGGTCAATATGTTAGTCCATAAAAATCATATAAAAGTGCACCAAAATCATACAAAACTATAATAAACATGGCATGAATTCTTCATAAATTATAGATACGTTGGAGACGTATCAATGTTCGTGTAGGACTTGACTTGGTATGTCGCACAAACTTGTAATCGTGGAGAAAAAGAGAAAAGGAATAAAGAGAAAAAAGAAGGCACCACAAGGGCTCTTTGGCTAAAGTTTTTGTATGCGCGTGTTCGTTATTTTGATGTGATCGATCCTATGGGTGAATTCCAACAACTGCTATTTTTTCTCTGCCAAGAGGGCATCAATGCTAACAGCAGTCACAGACAAAGTATCGTTTGTCTCTAGCAGCCAGATCTTCTTGTCTTCCTCTTCTACATCGCAATAAACTGAACTTAGCCCCTGTAGGATGCAATACGTACATATGGTGCCATCTGAGTCTCCACTGAGAAAAGCTGGAGAAGATTATAGGAGACAACAACAACAGTAAAGGGAGATGAAAGCAGGACGGGAGTCAGCAAGAGAGTAAGAACACGATGGAGGAAGTGCTCGTACTGGCTTGCTGCATCGTCATCCTGGATAGGAGCAACAACATCTAAAGAATGTGTTAGAGCATGGGAGAGAGGAAAGGTGGAGGACGCCGAGTTGCCCGCGGCAGTGGCTCAAGCATAGAACCAAATTCAAGAGGAGGACGTGATGTGGAGATCGGAGGAGGAAAGAGATCGGGAGAGATTGACAATTTGTTAGGGTTCCGGAGTCGGACTCAGTTTAAAAACTATACTCGAATGGTTGTGGGCCTTTAATTATTAGTAGTAGAATCTTTTCTTAGGTGGATTCTACTTTTAAAACTGATGAACGATTGAGGGCCTTGGAGTATTTTTTTCACAATTGAGCAAACTTTCAATCAAGAATTAGATAGGTTGATCTACACCATAATAATTCGGTCCCATCAGATTTATGGCTCATAATTTCTTATTAACGTGAGAATTTCTAGGGAGTCTCTAATTAGTATAGCTATAGATAAGTACAACCATTTTTATTACCAGACAATGTTTATTCTGGTGTAGGTTTTTGGCATGACAAAACATGTCATGAATGTAAAATTGACAATGACAAATTGGATTTCCATTTGCTATTTCTTGGGGTTTGCATCGGTCCCGAGGGCTACAGCTCAGTCCGAACGATACACTTCAACTTCATTCGGGTCCAGTACTTTGACGAGTCCAGTCGGATCCTTCGCTCTGTCAGATTCTCGCTGGTTCCAAACCAGCAAGCCCCTCGTACACTACGAGTTCTATGATTTAAACACATAACAAATTATTTCGAGACATTATTACATTGGCTTTTACTATTTTTCGTACACAGGTTACATGATCACTCGGATGCTCTGCGTGCCAGCTTTGTCGCTACTCGGACTCGGTCGCCGCGCCAGTCTTGTCGCACCACAACCCCGCTACATCAACCTCGTCGCTACGTCAGCTTCGAAATCATCTGGCTGACTCCTCTGAGGACTCTAGTTTGTCATGTCGCGGCTTCGACGACTCCGACTACATCCCCAACGTGGAAACAGCTAAGTTACCCATATGATTAAACTTCATATCGCACTCCATAGGAAGCTTACCTCTTTCGAGCGTCACTCACACGCTACTCCTCACCTACAACCGAGTCTGATTCAATGAATCAAAATTTATTCCTCATCTGTATTATTTCTATCTGGTCTACTCTCGAGGCTACGTCACACTCGGGGGCTACACCCTCGAGAGTTGCATCTCATTTGGAATCACATTTACCTTTTTGGGTGATTTTTTGGTTAAGATCCACCCTATGGGTGCACCGCCAGTCGGCATGTTCCTCACTCAGCTTTCTACTTTTTCGTGAAACACCTATTTAAATATGCTCGGTACCTAACGCTCACTCTTTGTCTCTAACCCGGTCACAACCCGACTGTCCGGTTGGCAAGAGCAAAAGCTAATGGTCTACTGATAACCCACAAGTATAGGGGAACAGTTGTAGCCTTTCTCGATAAATAAGAGTGTCGAACCCAACGAGGAGCTAAAGGTAGAATCAATATTCCCTTCAAGTTCTATCGACCACCGATACAACTCTACGCACACCAACGTTTGCTTTACCTAGAAACAAGTAATAAAACTAGAAGTACTTTGTAGGTGTAATGCTAGAACTACTTTGCCAGAATAAAACTAGGAGTACTTAGCGAGAATAAAACTACGAGTAATTTGCAAGATAATAAAAGCTAGTTGTTTAATAGAAAGCTTTTGTGACACAAGAGAAAGATTTGTCCCTAGGCAATCGATAACTAGACCGGTAATCATTGTCGCAATTTTATATGAGGGAGAGACATGAGCTAACATACTTTCCATACTTGGATCATATGCACTTATGATTGGAACTCTAGCAAGCATCCGCAACTATCTAAGATCATTAAGGTAAAACCCAACCATAGCATTAAGTAACAAGTCCCCTTTACTCCCATACGCAACAACCCCCTTACTCGGGTGTAAGCTTCTGTCACTCTAGCCGCCCACTATAAGAGAATTATGAACGTATTGCAAACCCTATAGCAGGAATCCCTCACGCTTGCGCGACATGGAGGGAACCATAGGACAACACCAAAATAAAACATACAACTCAAGCCAATCACGATCATCAATCAACCCATAGGACAAAACGAATCTACTCAAACATCATAGGATGGCCACAAATCATTGGATAATAATATGTAGCATTAAGCACCATATTTAAGTAGAGATTACAGCGGGGAGAAGAGGTGTTACACCACTGCATAGAGGGGGAGAGAGTTGGTGTTGACGGCGGCGAAGTTGTTGGTGTAGATCGCCGTCACGATGATTGCCCCGGCGGCGTTCCGGCGCCACCGGGAGAGAAGGGGAGAGAGCCCCCCTCCTTATTCTTCTTCCTTGGCCTCCCCCTTGATGGGAGGAGAGTTTCCCCTCTGGTCCATGGCCGCCATGGCTCCCGGAGGGGAGGAGTCCCTCCGAGATTGGATCTCTCTCTCTGTTCTCTTCTGTTTCGCGTTCCTATTTTTTGGCCTTTCACGGTTTCTTAAATTCCCGGAGATCCGTACCTCCGATTGGGCTGAAATTTTGAGGGGATTTTTATCCGGATATTAGATTCCTTGCGGCGGAAGGACACCCTCAACCGACCTACAGGGGAGCCACAAGCTTGCTAGACGCGCCCAGGAGGGGGGCGCCCTGTAGGCTTGCCGTGTCCTCGGGCATCGTCTCACGTTGATTCTTTTCCCCAAAAATCACATATATTCCAAAATAAATCTCTGTAAATTTTTATCGCATTTGGACTTTGTTTGATATGGATTTTCTGTGAAACAAAAAACATGCAATAAACAAGAACTGGCACTGGGCACTGGATCAATATGTTAGTCCAAGAAATCATATAAAATTTTGCCAAAAGTATGTGGAAATTGTAGGATATTGGCATGAAACAATCAAAAATTATAGATACGACGGAGATGTATCAGCATCCCCAGGCTTAATTCCTACTCGTCCTCGAGTAGGTAAATGATAAAAAAGATAATTTTTGATGTGGAATGCTACCTAGCATAATCTTGATCATGTAATCTAATCATGGCATGAATATTAAGACACGAGTGATTCAAAGCAATAGTCTATAATTTGATATAAAGACATCAATACTCAGGCATACCAACAAACAATCATGTCTTTCAAAATAAAAATGCTAAAGAACGCTATCCCTACAAAATCATATAATCATGTCATGCTCCATCTTCTTAACATAAAGTATTTATCATGCACTACCCCGATGACAAGCCGAGCAATTGGTTCAAACTTTTTAACGCGCTTCAACTTTTTCAACCCCCACGCAATATATGAGCGCAAGCCATGGATATAGCACTATGGGTGGAATAGAATGATGATAGAGATTAATAAGGGGAAGTCAAAAAAAGGAAGATAGTCTCACATCGATGAGTCTAATCAATGGGCTATGGAGATGCCCATCAATTGATGTCAATGCGAGGAGTAGGGATTGCCATGCAACGGATGCACTAAGAGCTATAAGTGTATGAAAGCTCAAACTGAAAACTAAGTGGGTGTGCATCCAACTTGCTTGCTCATGAAGACCTCGGGCATTTGAGGAAGCCCATCATCGGAATATACAAGCCAAGTTCTATAATGAAAAATTCCCACTAGTATATGAAAGTGACAACATAGGAGACTCTCTATATGAAAAACATGGTGCTACTCTGAAGCACAAGTGTGGAAAAAGGATAGTAACATTGACCCTTCTCTCTTTTTCTCTCATTTTTTTCTCTTTTCTTTTTTTGGGCTCCCTTTTTTTTGGCATCTTTTTTTTAATTTATTTTTCGTCCGGAGTCTCATCCTGACTTGTGGGTGAATCATGGTCTCCATCATCCTTTCCTCACTGGGACAATGCTCTAATAATGATGATCATCACACTTTTATTTACTTACAACTCAAAATTACAACTCGATACTAGAACAAATATGACTCTATATGAATGCCTCTGGCAGTGTACCAGGATGTGCAATGATCTAGCGTAGCAAAGATATCAAAAAATGGACAAGCCATGAAAATATCATGCTAGCTATCTTACGATCATGCAAAGCAATATGACAATGATTGCTCAAGTCATGTATATGATGATGATGGAAGTTGCATGGCAATATATCTTGGAATGGCTATGGAAATGCCATAATAGGTAGGTATGGTGGCTGTTTTGAGGAAGATATAAGGAGGCTTATGTATGATAGAGTGTATCATATCATGGGGTTTGGATGCACCCGCGAAGTTTGCACCGACTCTCGAGGTGAGAAAGGGCAATGCACGGTACCGAAGAGGCTAGCAAATTGCGGAAGGGTGAGAGTGCGTATAATCCATGGACTCACATTAGTCATAAAGAACTCACATACTTATTGCGAAAGTTTATTAGCCCTCGAAGCAAAGTACTACTGTGCATGCCCCTAAGGGGATAGATTGGTAGGAAAAGACCATCGCTCGTCCTCGACCGCCACTCATAAGGTAGACAATCAATAATAAATCATGCTCCAACTTCTTAGCATAACGACAGACCATACGTGCATGCTTTGGGAATCACAAACCTTAACACCAATATTCTTACTAAACCACAATCATTCACTAGTACCTCCCACATATCACCATCTTAATATCGCAAAACTATTGCAAGGAATCAAACTTATCATATTCAGTGATCTACAAGTTTTATGTAGGATTTTATGACTAACCATGCGAATGACCAATTCCCGTTGACTCTCTAAATAGATATAAGTGAAGCATGAGAGTTTAATTCTTTCTACAAAAGACGACACTCTAATAAATATAAGTGAAGCAAAAGAGCATTCTACAAATAACGGTTTTCTATATGTAGAGAAACAGACATCCAAACTTCAAATGATATAAGTGAAGCACATGAAGCATTCTATAAAGCCATACTCAAAAGATATAAGTGAAGTGCAAAGAGCATTCTATAAATTAACCAAGGACTATCTCATACCAGCATGGTGCATTATTAAAAGAAAAATAAAAAGCACACGACGCTCCAAGAATTTATGCTTATCATGTGAACAAAACAAAAACCGAGACATACCGATAATTGTTGAAGAAAGATGGGATGCCTTCCGGGGCATCCCCAAGCTTAGACGCTTGAGTCTCCTTGAATATTTACTTGGGGTGCCTTGGGCATCCCCAAGCTTGAGCTCTTGCCTCTCCTTATTCTCCTCATATCGATACCTCCTCGATCTTCGAACACTTCATCCACACAAAACTTAACCGAACTTTTTATTAGAGGGGTTAGTACATATAACATCAAGTCCCATCATGTCCTGCTGTAACATTATTGTATAATTATAATCAAACATTACCCACTGTATGCTATCACAATTCTATGGCTCCCAAGTCAATGGGGCTCAACAAGATTTCAAACATACGCAAATAAAGAAACTATAACAGCAATCTGTGAAAACATGACAGTCTGTAAAGATGCAAATGGAACATATACTTCTGTAACTTACAAAATTCTGAAAAATTAGGACGTGATAAAAAAATTGCATAGAAGTACTATGTAAAAATTTCAGAATTTTTGCACGTTCCAGTAAATTATCAAAATTCAAGCACTACAGCAAAAGTTTCTGTTTTTGCACTGCACACACCAAACAAGCAATTTAAACACTCTAAAGGTAAATCTTGGCACATTATTTTTATAATACAATGTATTTGTACAAAGGGATAATTATTTTTGTGAGAAACTTCCATGAAAAAATCTACATTGTTTCCATGAGCATGAACACAAGTGTTCAAGGTCGACCCTCACTTCTCCAATGCATAACCTTCCAATCGCTTCTCTTTTTGAAAAAGTTTTTAGGTTCCCCTCCATATTTTTTTGTTTTTAAACTTTTTAAAAGCACACAATAGAATAAAATGACTCTCTAAAACTTCCGGGTTGTCTCCCAGGCAGCGCTTTCTTTAAAGCCATTAAGCTAGACATAAAGTGCTCAAGTAATCGATCCACCCAGATCCCAAGGTATATCAAAGCCAATTTTAATTAACAATGATTTGTAATTTAGTAGTGAGCACAAAGCAACATATATCATGCAATGACGAAGTCTAACTCTCTTCCTATGCATCGGCATGTCATAAAAGAATAATTCATGCACACATAATAAAGGCCGATACATAGCATAAACAGTTTCTTGCAATTTTATCGTATTGGAAACATAGAGAGGTGGAGATGTAGTTCCTCTCTCATAATAATTGCAATTAGGAGCAGCAAGCACATGCATATTATATTCATCAAAATCATCATGTGTAATAGTAAAACGCAACCCATCCATATAGTCCTTAATAAGCGCAAACTTCTCCGATATAGTGTAGTTTGGAGAATTCAAAAAGATAATAGGACTATCATGTGTAGGTGCAATAGCAACAATTTCATGTTTAGCATAAGGAGCTATAGCAAGTTCATCTCCATAAGCATCATTCAAATTGGCATCATGGCCACAATCATAGCAAGCATCAATTTCATCAAAAAGGGATATTTCAAACGAATCCAAGGGATCATAGCAATCATCATAGCATTCATCCTTCGGTAAGCATGAAGGGAAATTAAAAATGTATGAGTTGAAGAGTTACTCTCATTAGAAGGTGGCCATGGGTAGCTAATCCGCTCTTCCTCCCTTTGTACTTCACTCTCCTCGTCATCTTTTTCATCTAATGAGCTCACAGTTTCAGCAATTTTTTCTTCCATAGGTCCCTACAAAATATTAGTCTCTTCTTGGGCAGCGGATACTTTCTCAATAAATTCATCAATATAGGCATTGTATTCATAATTCTCATAGCAATATTTTAGTATAGCATAATTTTCAGATCTGTAAACAGCATCATCATAGTTTTCATACTTTTCAAACAAAGATTCAATTTCATAAGCACCCTTAAAAGCAACAAATTCTTCTATTTGTTCCACATCATAGTAATCATATACAATAGCATAAGAAGCCAAGGTTTCATTATCATTAAATTTACATGAAAAGGGAAGGTGTGGTGTCTTCATCTTAGATTAACAAGTATAATCATATCTTAAGCATAAATTCCGAGCATACCAATGCAAATAATCAATTTGATCCCATAAGGGTTTCCCTTTTTGAGACAAGCGATAAGCCCTAAAGTATTCCCGTTCATCCAAAGTATATCCCATTATCAAGTTGAATGGTGATTTATCAGGATTATCAAAGTAGTAATTAATGTTTTCCACATAACCAGCATCGAGGGTTTTAGGAGGTTCCCCATCTCCATGAGTAGCAAGTACAACAATTTTTTTTGGTATTTTGTGTCCCATATCCATAACTAAAGATAGAGAACAACTTAGAACAAAAATAAAAACTTCTTAGTGATAAAGCAAACAAGTACACACGAGAATATCAACCCCACGCTATTGCTCCCCAGCAATGGCGCGAGAAAAAGGTCTTGATAACCCACAAGTATAGGGGATCAGTTGTAGCCTTTCTCAATAAATATGAGTGTCGAACCCAACGAGGAGCTAAAGGTAGAATAAATATTCCCTTCAAGTTCTATCGACCACCGATACAACTCTACGCACACCAACGTTTGCTTTACCTAGAAACAAGTAATAAAACAAGAAGTACTTTGTAGATGTAATGCTAGAACTACTTTGCAAGAATAAAACTAGGAGTACTTAGCAAGAATAAAACTATGAGTAATTTGCAAGATAATAAAAGCTAGTTGTTTAATAGAAAGCTTTTGTGACACAAGAGAAAGATTTGTCCCTAGGAAATCGATAACTAGACCCGTAATCATTATTGCAGTTTTATATGAGGGAGAGGCATGAGCTAACATACTTTCCGTACTTGGATCATATGCACTTACGATTGGAACTCTAGCAAGCATCCGCAACTACCAAAGATCATTAAGGTAAAACCCAACCATAGCATTAGTAACAAGTCCCCTTTAATCCCATACGCAATAACCCCCTTACTCGGGTGTAAGCTTCTGTCACTCTAGCCGCCCACTATAAGAGAATTATGAATGTATTGCAAACCCTACAGCAGGAATCCCTCATGTTTGAGCGACATGGAGGGCACCATAGGACAGCACCAAAATAAAACATATAACTCAAACCAATCACGATCATCAATCAACCCATAGGACAAAACGAATCTACTCAAACATCATAGGATGGCCATAAATCATTGGATAATAATATGTAGCATTAAGCACCATGTTTAAGTAGAGATTACAGTGGGGAGAAGAGGTGTTACACCGCTGCATAGAGGGGGAGTGAGTTGGTGTTGACGGTGGCGAAGCTGTTGGTGTAGATCGCCGTCACGATGATTGCCCCGGTGGCGTTCCGGCGCCACCGGGAGAGAGGGGGAGAGAGCCCCCCTCCTTATTCTTCTTCCTTGGCCTCCCCCCTATATGGGAGGAGAGTTTCCCCTCTGGTCCATGGCCGCCATGGCTCCCGGAGGGGGGGAGCCCCTCCGAGATTGGATCTCTCTCTCTGTTCTCTTCTGTTTCGCGTTCATGTTTTCTGGCCTTTCACCGTTTCTTAAATTCCCGGAGATCCATAACTCCGATTGGGCTGAAATTTTGAGGGAATTTTTATCCAGATATTAGCTTCCTTGAGGCAGAAGGACACCCTCAACCGACCTGCAGGGGAGCCACAAGCCCCCTAGGCGTGCCCAGGGTGGCGCACCCTGCAGGCTTGCCGTGTCCTCGGGCATCGACATCGTCTCGCGTTGATTATTTTTCCCAAAAATCACATATATTCCAAAATAATTCTCCGTAAATTTTTATCGCGTTTGCACTTTGTTTGATTTGGATTTTCTACGAAACAAAAAACATGCAACAAACAGGAACTGGCACTGGGCACTGGATCAATATGTTTGTCCAAGAAATCATATAAAATGTTGCCAAAAGTATGTGGAAATTGTAGGACATTGGCATGAAACAATAAAAAATTATAGATACGATGGAGACGTATCATCTACCCACACTCACAACCGATAGAGTTTAATTTTTTTATTTGCTTTTTCACTCGGCTTTCTAGGTATGAATATCATAATATTTTCACTTCTTCTCTGCTTGTTTTCTCTTTCACAAATGGTTTTAGGTCAATGAAGGAAGTGCGACTGGAATGTTTACTCCCTACAGTATTGAATTTTTTTCTCCAGACGACATTTTCAAGACTGAAATCAATCACCGTGCAAGAACACAAAGATTTGCCTGATGGACCGAGTTTCAGAGTAAAGTTATTTACCGTGCCGAGTGCATGAAGATCCACCTGATTGACCCAGTTCCAGGATGAAGTTATTTACCATGCCGAGCGTATGAAGATCCACCTGATTGACTAAGTTTCAGTCTAAGGTTATTTACCATGCCGAGCGCACGAAGATTCGCTCGATTGACCCAGTTCTAGGCCGACGTTATTTACCGTACCAAATGCATGAATATCCGCCCGATTAACTCAGTCCTAGGATAAAGTTATTTACCATGACGACTGCATGAAGGTTCACTTGATTGATTTTATCCTCGAGCAATCGGGACCAGCTCGAAGAATCTGTTAAGATTTTGATTGGAGCATGTTCGTTCAAATGCTTGACAATGGTTCACAAGTATTCCAGCAATCACTCGGACCAAATCATGACCTTAAATAAATTTACTCCACAAAATCCTAACAGATTCGAGGGCTACACCCAATGGGTGTGCTGATAGCGCCCCCATAGAACAAAATTCCGAGTATCTGCACTCAAGCAGACGTTCCATGCCCAGGCGCAACAAAATTCCAATTATCCGGCCACTCGGTGCAGAACCACACTGTACTTTGAAAGAATCGCAATAGGGTGAATTTGATGCTTCTCCACGGACCTGTTTGAGCCTTCTTATAGGACTCAAAGCGTGAAACTCATAAGTTTGGATCTAGATTTAACTCGAATTGGCGTTCCTCGGGGATAAAGACTGGCATCTCTTATAGAGAATTAGCCCATGCGTCAATCTTGTTACTCGGATTTAATGGTACATCCATACTCGGATCACTACTCAGTCTCTCCAGAGAGACGAATGAGTACCACCAAACTTCTCCGCACGATCGACTTTATCCTCTAACAATCGGGAAGAGCTAGCTCTAAGAATCCATTAAGATTTGGATCGGATCATGCGCGCTCAAAGGCTTGATGACGGTTCACGAGTATTCCAGCAATCACTCAGACAAAATCACGATCTTAAACAAAATTACTCATCAAAATCTTAATAGATTCAGGGCTAATGATGGGGATACCCATAATAGGTAGGCCCATGAAGGGTCAAAGTATCATAAAGCATAGGGTCCATATAGAAGATGGGCTTGGATCAATCTCAAACACTCAAGAAGTTACTCGGATGACATTTGAGTCCACATTACTCGGACGATTTCACGTGTCAGGTACTCACACATATGGGAATTAATCAGTTATAAACATACTTAGCTGCACAAAGGTGAACAGCCAACAGAGGAATCTGAAACATCGAAGGGTTCAACACTCCATACATTATTGCTAAAAAAACTCCCATTACACTTGCTAGTGGATGATAATAATGGTTTTATAGTGGGCCCATATAATATCTCCATTTGTAACATATGAGGTGAGGGGGTGGCGCACTCTTTATAAGCCACTTCTCACCACTTAGCTTAGGGCTCATTCTCATTCTTCAACCTCTCTTTCTCTCAAACGCTCTCACACACACTCTGTAATTCCACGATCATACGGAAACAAAGAAAGCCTCTCCGAAGCACAAGCCGTAGGATTGTTATCTCCACCGCGAGAGACCTGAACTCGTAAAAATACTTGTGTCACCCATTTGCATCTTGGTAGATCATGCTCCATCTTCCTACCCCCTTTCTATTGTCAGAATTAGAACCACGACACACATCGCGACGGTCGTGCGCAAGCCACTCGATCAGGTATGATCAGATGCTCCCTCTTGCACCGCGCGCACCTATATTATCTTCAAATGAAATGTTATCGTCCACTCTTTTCCATCCCCATGGTCCCCCACCTCTCATAACTTTCTCTTTTCTCCCGTCGCTCTCGGCCGTTGACCTCCATCCTTACCGAAAGTAAACCCCCCTCGGATTCCCCAAGCTCATATATGCCATGGATTTCCCAAGCTCATACACATGCCTGCTTGGACCCTTTCCCCTGCTGCAAATCGGCTGCTACCTCTACAAGTAGCCACGACACCGCACAAGTCATGGCGCACCCATTCCCGTTGCAAGGGATTGCAAATCGAGGTCAGCACTCCTTCCAGATCCTCCACGCACTGCAATCCCACGATACTATAGGAGATATGCCCTAGAGGCAATAATAAATGTTATTATTTATCCCCATGTTCCTAATTATGTTTATGTTCCATGCTATAACTGCTATGGTTCTCGAGTCTACAATAACCACGAGGCTCAAAGGAAGACTCATACGCACATGTGGAATAATAAACGGTAAAAAGTATTCCTAGTCAAGCCTCTAAGACTGGCTCAAGTGTTGCATGATGATCACGTTTTCCTGATCATGGGCATGTCTATGCCGGCAACTTTGAGGGCACATTATTAGGAGAACACTTGTGTTGAATCGACCAGAAATGATGTTATGCTATGAGATACATTCGTCACAAGTTAATGGTTTATAACACAGAGAAAGTTAACGTTTGCATAATTCCTTAGACCATGAGAGTATCGAGTTTCTTCGTGCTTGCTTCATGAACTTTGGGGTTTGTTAAACGTCATCCGTAACTAGGTGGCAATTACGGCGGTTTACGGGTTCATGGGAAATTATGTCAAGGGACTTGATAGCTCAAGATTGGGATTTGCTCCTCCGATGATGGAGAGATATTCTTTGGGCCCTCTCGGTGTTACGGTATCCATCATCGTCTGGCCAGACACAATGTGATTTGATCACAGGGATGCCAGAACGCGGAAACGAGAAGAGAGAACAAAACCGGTAATGAGGTAACTGGCATAGTGGACAAAGTTGTTGATCCACGGCGATGCCGATAAATCTCACATCAAGTTTTGTAACATATCGCGAAGCAACAGGAATAGCACACGGCAACCGGAGGTTCACTCGAATATTTATTCGTGTGGGTATAGGGGTCAATATGGGTGTCCACGGCTCCGATGTTGATCATTGATCGAAAAGTGTTCCGGTCATGTCTATACTTCACCGAACCTATAGGGTCACACGCTTAAGGGTCATCTATCATCTGAGAGAAAGTCACTGGAAAAGTTTCGGAGACAACGGAAGAGTTCCGGAGAGAGAACACCGAAAGAGTTTTTGTAAAACTGAAAAGTTGTTTCGGGGTATACCATTAAGTCAAATTGGTTTCGGCACATGCCTGGAAATTCTTGGAGGGTGCCAGAATTGTTCTGGGAACTTCTGGGATTTTTCCAGAGAAAAAACCCGGAAATGTTCCGGAGCTGCCGGAACCGCTTTGGTTGCTTTTCGCAGATGAAAATCACTAATCCGGAATTGTTTCGGAACGCATCCAAAATTATTTTAGTGGGTACTGGAAATGTTCTAAGACCTACAGAAATATTTTCGGATTTAACGGTCGCGGAAAAATGTTTCTGTGAATAGTGAAAATCACTTTATGGTTACTTTATGGAAAGCCACCTTTTTGGGCTTTGTCCCAAAATATCTTAGGGATGACATGGATGGATGAGAGCCACCCTACCCCTTGGGTTTTCCTATAAATAGAGGTGGAGAGGCACTCTCCACACTCACTCTTTCTCACATACAAATGCCATGCATGATCTGGCCTTCTCTCTCCCTCCCCGTGAAATAGTTTCGTAGAGCCGAAAGGCTGTCTGGGTTCCGGTGGGAACTAGTTCTGGACAGCGAAGCCCTGCCGGATAGATGACACCGTATGTGTGCAACCCCGTAGAGAGGTCGTAGGTTCGATCTTTTTGCCCGAGGTGCTGTTCGAGAGTGCCTCACGAAGGGCTGTCCGAGTGACCATCCGAGATTCTGTGAGTGCCTCCCGAAGGGCTGTTCGTGACTCCGTCCAGGGGACTGTCCGACCGCCTCCCAAAGGGCTGTCCGGGGGACTGTCCGACCGCCTCCCGAAGGGCTGTCCGAGGGACTGTCCGAGGGGCTGACGAGGGAGTACATCCTCGCGGTTGGGAGGTTGTAAATCCTAGCTGCAGGAATCTGCACCGACGATCAACATCGACTCTACTTCTGCTGCGCTACGAGTCGGTAACGATCAAATCAAACCCTGTATGCATCTCCATAGTGATCCTGGGCCTGCTCGCAGTACCGGAAATTTTTGTTTTTCTGCTGCGTTCCCCTACAGTGGCATCATGAGCCGTGCTATGCGTAGATGCAGGTGACGATCTAGAATACATGAGATGTATGGGTGTTGCATAATGTAATTTTGGAGTAGATGAGATCTATTGCTGAAAATTATTTGTGCAGGTAGCAGATGAAATCTGTTACCCGATGTTCTTGTTGCTTCCCTGAAATTTGCGTATTTCTGATCTTGATAACGGCATGGTTGAGTTTCAAAGTTCTGGCAATCCGCGTTCCTGATTGATCAACGAAGTGCTAACAGTTCATTGAATTCCACCATAGTTAAAAGAAAGGTGAAATTTCGCAGACGAAAGGGCAATGCAGATATGATCTGCACGGGGGTCATGCGTATGACGAAGTTTAGTATGGGGCTCAAGATTTTATTATCTCGTGTTTCATACACCCCGCAAAGTTAATCTAGTGACTTGAATAATCATACTTGATGATGAACGTTGGTAGCTTCGGTTTGTTTCGAAACCTTAGAAGCCACGAAAAATAAAATTTTGCATAAGCCGATTAGAGGCGTCTAACTTGGTTTTGCAGGATGACATGAGATGTGCATGTGATGTGGTATAGCAGTTCTCATATTAATTTGATTATGTATGAGATGACTATATAATGTAAATTTACTAACATGACCTGCGTGTCATGATTCGGCATGATGGTTGGAGCCATATGATTGTCACTTTAGTGACCTGCGTGTCAACCTTCAGTAATGCACTTATTTTATTAGCTATAGAGATAGCAATATTATCTGGTGCATCGAGAAGGGGGTGGTAATCTTCGTGAAGGTGAACACCGACGCAAATGCCGAAGACGAAGAAATACTAGACTTCTCCGTCAGATGGGGCTATACCATATCATGCTATTATGAATTGCCTGAGATGTTTATCCCTCTTGATGCACCCGTCTTGATTGCGCGGTAGTCGCTTTTTATTAGGGTGATCTCTCACTTAAAATATCAAGTAGTTAGTGTTCACCCAAGTGTAGCACCGTCACAACATCTTTCTTTTCGGGGTGCGCCATGATCTACATGGGTACGAACGATTGTACGGGTGTAAGGTGTGTGAGGTCAAACCTCGCAGCAAGATCACTTGGTTGTCTTGACGTTCATGGCAGGATCGTCCTGAGCTCGGAACACACGCATCGAAAGATGAACAAGAGCCGCATAGAAATGTGATTGGCAAGGTGGCCTACCTGTTGAGATTTTCGTCATCAGTGATGATATACATCAATGGCGAACAATTGATACGTGGGTCTTGTATCACTCACAATCAATTATGAGAGATATTGATTTGAGTGGGAGCACACTGTAGAATTAACTTGTTTAATTCTCAGTGCAATTAATTATGAACACTATCTAAGTGTTATATGCATAATAGTTATAGAAGAATGGCTCGCATTTCCACCTTCCCTATTAAAATTGAATAGCTGTTAAATATCTGGTTAAAACTTTACGGTTGGTAACGTAATGTGAGGATTGTCCTCAAGAGTGCCGAGAAGGACTTTGTCCTATCGCATGCTTTCGGTATTCTCCCGCAAATGCTATGGATGATGTGACTCCCGTCCTTCGATCCAAAAGCTAGAATTCCGTTACGGTCAAGTGCAAAACGTTTGCTTCCATGAGACCCGAACTTCAAAAGTTTATGATAGTTATGTGATATTCATGGAAACTGAAAATCATTTTCAGAGACAGACAAAGGCTAAAAGATATGTAATATCCAAAGCAATGTTTGTTTGCAAAGTATTAGTAAAGTGTTTACTGGGCATTTGACTGATGAGAGAAGGATCCAGAAGAACGCCGGTCATATGATGATGGTGAATAAAAGAACAACTTAAAGAGAAAGGAAATGTCCAAAGGGTGTTAGTGTGACTTGCACGCCTAGGAAGTCCGGGGCTAACGCCACTCTTAAAGCTGGGTGCTTCTTCTGAGAGTAGGAGAAATACTAAAAGTTAAACTGTTAGAAGTATAAAGGCAAAAAGGAGAGAAGACTGGAATATCCAGCTCATGTATGAATGTCATACAAGTTATTGATGTATGGAAGGCTGGTCAAAGAAATAGTTCTTGGGAATTATGATTAAACATGTTAATCACCGATTCTTGGGTATTCCGAGTTGATCACAGAGATACCTGCTCGATTGCATTCTGTTGCGACTCGATGCAAGAACTACTATGGCCTAAAAGACTTGCCAGTAATGAGGTTTGGATATGCGCTGGGAACATAGAAAAAGTTGCTATACTTGGTACATTACCTATGTATTTATTTTCATAATTCATTTTAGAGTTTTTATACACTCTAGCCCATTGCATAAAGTATCTTGCAAGAAGGTTGTTCATAAGAGAACTTTTGATGTTCGGTGTTATGAATAACATAAGGGCCATACTTTCATTATGAATGAGATGTATGTTATGAATATTGATAACAATATATTACCTCTGTGTTTACTTTCATAATTCATTTTAGATTTTTATACACTCTAGCCCATTGCACAATGTTTGTTGCAAGAGGGTTGTTCATAAAAGAACAATTGTTGTTCGGTATCATGAATAACATAATGGCCATGCTTCCATCATGGATGGGATGTTTGTTATGAATATTGATGGTAATATGATACATCCATAACACTGACGCTAAATGTCGCAAGACTAAAAGAATACCACATATATGTGGCACTGCCTTTGGTCACATTGGAGAAACCCGCATGGAGAAATTCCATTATGATGGATTTTGAAGTCATTTGATTATGAATCATCTGACACTTGCAACTTTCGTCCGAGAAGTGAAGTGACTGAAATACCGTTCACGGGCCATGAGGAACGAGCAACGAACTTATTAGTGATCATACATTTTGATGTATGTGGTTTGATAAATGTTGTTGTCAGCAGTGGATTTATCTATCTTCAAAAATTGACTCAAGAAGATATATGGATATTTGCTTGATGAGACGTAAGTCTGGATCTTTTGAAATCATTCAAAAGGTTTCAAAAATGAAGTAGAAGTTATTGTAACAAGAAAATTATGTTTCTACAATTAGATTGCGGAAAGGAATATTTTTCGTTACAAGATTAACGAATGTCTGATGAGTTGTGAAAGGGGTTTCATAACTTACACCTCCCGGAACGCCACTGTGAGTGGAATGTCTGTGAAGATGTAATCAAACCATTTATGACATGGTAAGATCAAAGATGACATAAATCAATTTGCCATTTTCCCTTTTAAAAGTAATGCTTTAGAGACTACGGCTTTTACACTGAAAAGAGCGCCATCAGATCTGTTGAAATGACGCCATGGTATGGTAACCCAAACCATATTATATCTTTTCTTAACATTTGGAATATGGGGCTTGTGTAAAATATTTACAAACCTATTCCAAATCAGACAAGTGCTACTTTGTAGGTTATCCCAAGGTATTGGGTATTTCCCCACCACTATACCGAGGCAAAAAGTTTTGCCACAAAGAACGGTATGCTTTTGAAGAAAATGGTTCTTGCAAAAAGGTGAGTGGGAGGACAGTGCAACTCGACGAGATAACAGTATCTTCGTCATTAGTTCAAAGGAAAGAAACCTTGGAAGTGATTCCAGAGTTTCCTACTGCGACTGATACGGAAGCCTCTACATGAGATGTATGGACTTCGGTCGAACTTGCAACTGAACCACGTAGGCAAAACTCGTGCAAACCTCTTAGGTGCTCAGGCGAGATATTGTTGTTAGACAATAGTATACCTACGATACACAAGGCAGCATTGATGGGCCCTGACTCCGGAATTGGCTAAATGCCAATATAATCCGAGATAGTTTCCATATAAATAATTCAAGATTAGATCTTGATAAACCCTTCGGAAGACTTGAAGTCTAACAAATATTAATGGAACTATAAACTGATACGGATAAAAATGTTTTATCCATAAAGCTCGACTTGTTGCTTATAACAAATTCAA
Organism: Elymus sibiricus; assembly: GCA_039707655.1. NCBI lineage: Eukaryota > Viridiplantae > Streptophyta > Magnoliopsida > Poales > Poaceae > Elymus > Elymus sibiricus. The sequence goes on from CM077674.1 coordinate 69,833,330, forward strand.
GGAATTGACTACGGCGAGATTGTCTCTCTGTAGCGATGCTTAAAGTTGGTTCGGGTTAAACTAGCAATTAATACATATTTCAATCTTGAGATATGATACATGGATGCCAAAAGGATTTCCATGTGATGGAAATACATCCTAGGACTTGCATGTGATACAGTTCGAGGTATTTTGTCAATCCAGAGGATGCTAGTGAATGTGCAAACTTCAGAGTTCCAGCAATGGACAGAAGAGAGCAAAATGGAGTTGGAATCTTCGTTTTTGATGAAATAGTCAAAAGAGTTTGATTTCATCAATGGATAACGAAGATGCTTGTGGTTACAAGAAAGTAAGTGGGAGCATAATAACATTTCTTAAAACCTTGTGTGCTTGACACATTGTTGATTGGAAATAATATAAATTTCTTGACACGAATTAGGACTTCATTGAAAATAGTTTTTTGATGGAGTGCTTGGGCTAAGTAGCCTTGATATTAAGCATAATTATCTACAAGATAGAATTGCCTGATAGGTCTAAGCCTAAATACATATTGACAAGATGCTAAAACAGTTTAGCATTAAAACGCCAAGGAGTGATTCTTGCCGAAGTCACATGGAAAGAGTTTTGCAAGACTCGGTGTCCTAAAACACTGATGAGCAAAATAGATGATGGAGATTCCACACACTTTTGTGTTTGGATTAATCATGTATTCCATGGTATGTAAAACAACCAGATATGTCCAATACTCCCAAGTTGTTGCGAGTATAGATACCAAAGTGATCAAAGTGCTGATCATGGGACAACAGTGAAAAATGTCATTGAGTACTAGAGTAGCACTGATGACATGTTTTCTCGCAAGCTGAGATTATGAAGTGCTCGTTGTAAGAAATTACATCGATACAGTCTTCATCAATGCTCCTTGCGATTTTTGATTTAAGTTAAGGGTTTTGTGTAATACACAATATGGTGGCACGGTAGTTGGAAATTGTTCCAAACAGGTTACTGTGGCGAATTCTATAACAAAGGCTAAGTATGTTGACGCTTTGGGAGCGACAAAGAAGATGTTGAATCATATAGTTCATTCATGAACTTAGTATGGTTCTAAGATGGCTTTGGTCAATGGGACACTATTGCAGATAGTTGCTCCATAGCTCAGTCTGAGGAATCAAGGTTTGACCTGTGATTCACATATATACAAGGCCAAGTCCACACAAAATATGTATTTTGTGAAAGCGTGAAAATGCGAGGATATGCAACAATACACACGGCCCTGAAGTTGTCAGGTCTGTTGGACAAAGACTATACCACAAGCGATGCATTTTTTACACCGGTATGCCATAGGTGTAAAGTGCATCAGCATTGACTAGATTATTGACTCTAGTGCAACTGGGAGTCTGTAGGAGATATGCCCTAGAGGCAGTAATAAATGTTATTATTTATCCCCATGTTCCTAATTATGTTTATGTTCCATGCTATAACTGCTATGGTTCTCAAGTCTACAATAACCACGAGGCTCGAAGGAAGACTCATATGCACGTGTGGAATAATAAACGGTAAAAAGTATTCCTAGTCAAGCCTCTAAGACTGGTTCAAGTGTTGGATGATGATCACGTTTTCCTGATCATGGGCATGTCTATGCCGGCAACTTTGAGGGCACATTGTTAGGAGAACACTTGTGTTGAATCTACCCGAATTGATGTTATGCTATGAGATACATTCGTCACAAGTTAATGGTTTATAACACAGAGAAAGTTAACATTTGCATAATTCCTTAGACCATGAAAGTATCAAGTTTCTTCATGCTTGCTTCATGAACTTTGGGGTTTTGTCGTGGTATTCTCATGGCAGATGCCAGAAGATGGCTAAAGAGGTGGGGGTTACAGGAGGACGCCGGTGGGTCTCGGAGGCGAGGTTGGCGCGCGCAAGTGCGGGACACGAGACGTACCCAGGTTCGGGGCCCTCCGAAGAGGTAACACCCCTATTCCTGCCGAATGGAGTATGGAAAGCACAAGGGCTACAAGGTTGCTCCTGGAGCTGTGTGGGCGGAGGAGGCAGAAGGGGCTAGGCCGCCGTTCGGCCTCTCCTGTGAAAGTGTTCGTGTGTGTGTGTGGTGGAAGATAATGCGAACCAAGAATCGAGCTGACCCCCTGCATGGAGGCCTCCTGGGGGGTCTTATAGCTCAACCCCCCCAGGGTTACATGGGTAAATTACATGGCCATGGGGCCCTGGTGTCATCGTCTAGGAGCCGGCGGTGGAGGCCGCCGGGTCGCCGGGTCCGCCGAGTGCACCGGGTACGCCGGGTGCGCCGGGTCCGCCGGGTGTGCCAGGTCCGCCGGGCACGGGTTCGGTCGGCAGCGCGACACTGTGGCAGGTCTTGTCGTTCGTCATAGGGCGGTCGGCACCGCCTAGCAACAGGATCGCGCCGCCCGGACACCGCCCGCCCCGGGCAGGGGCACAGGGAATGCTGTCGCCACGCCCGCCGGGGCCGGCGTAAAGGGGGGCGCTGTGGCCACACTTGTCTAGTTGTGAGGGTTTGCCCTCGAGCGGCCAGCCGGGGCCAGCCGGCCAGGCCGGGTTGCCACGCCGAGCCAGCTTGCGCTGGGGAGCCGGTGCGCGGGCCAGCCGGATTGAGGGGCTTGGCTTGCCCCGATGTTTTAAAAGGGATCCGGGCTCCGTTGCCTACCCGGGGGTCATCCCCCCGACAGTAGTCCCCGAAGCTATGAAGGTTCGCCGGCTTCAGGCAGGGGGGCCTTCGCAGCTTACCCCCCCTGAGGAGTCGATTTGCTGGTGAAGGGCGGGAGTTCGGCCGAGCGGCTCCGCCCGGCCGCGTGCCGGCAATGCGGCAACGGACGCCAGGAACACCCGCTGGGGGACGGCTTCCGGAAGCCGGGCAGCGGCACCCCGGCCTGGGAGGGAAACGGAAACGTCCGCCAGACGAGTCTTGCTTCCCACGACGATTCGCGCCCGCCGCAGCTTGACAGGCCGCCACGTGCTGCCTCGCGGCGGGCGAGGCCTGTCAGCCCACGCGCGTGACGGGACGTGACTGCGGACCGGGCCCGCCACAACCCGCCCTCGGCCCGCGCGCGAGGGATTTACTACGGCGACCCTTGGCGATTGCGCTTCCCCGCAGTTAATGTGCGCGGGGAACGTGCGCGCACAGTGCGGGGGAGTGGGGATCGTGGGCGCAAACGATCCCACTCCCCCACGATCTCTCGCGGTTATAAATGAGGCAAGGGGAGAGTGCGACGGAAACGCTTCCGCATGCACCCCCATCCCCCGCTCCTCCTCTGCTTCTGCTTCTTCTCCGTCGTGCTCGAGCGAAGTGCTGCCGCCGGCGTGCGCCTTGCCCACGCCTGCTGTTGCGCACCGCGCCCGAAGCCCGCAGCGCGTAGCTCTCTCTCTCCCTCCCCTTCTCCATCGCCGCATCTCCTCGCCCGTAGAAAACCCTCCCCAATGGCGCTGCCGAAAGGCTCTTGGGAGGGCTCTATCACGACCGAGACGAACATCCTCTACCTTCGCCGCACGAAGCGGTTGCCGCCGGCGGAGGCGCTGGTCGCACGCGCGCCCAGCTCGGAGAGGGTGCCGCAGCCGCGGGCGGGCGAGCATGTTGTCTTCTATTCTCATTTCGAGCGCGGGCTCGGCCTTCCCGCGAGTCTTTTCTTCCGCGCTTTCCTCGATTTCTTCGGGCTGCAGCTGCATCACCTCGGCGCCAACGCCGTGCTGCAGGTCGCCAGCCTTCATCGCCCGCCCGGTGCTACCGCTGTAGCGCTGGGCACACCGGATCTGCGACATGAGCGGCCGGCACGACCCGACCCGGATGTCGACCAAGGAGCTGACGCCGGCCGGGATCACCCAGTGGGTGAACTACATCTCCAAGGCCGGGTTGAAGGAGGAGCGGTGGAGCTTCGGGAAGGAGCCCTACACCGGGGGAACCCGGCGCCGGCGCCGAGGCGGAGGAGGGGGCGGGGGAACCCGGTCTTTATTTTTTGCCGCTTCGACGTTATTCTTGTGTCCTGATGCCGCAGGAGGGCCGCAGCTATTCGCCAGCCAGCGGAATCACGACGGGCTGAATCCCCAGATCCTGCTGGCCGACCTGCCCGACTCGGACGTGGAGGAGGCCGGCGCCGAGGCGGAGGAGGGGGCGGTCGAAGCGCGCCTGGCCGATGCCGCGGCCAGCGGGTCGCGGAATGCGGGTAAGTCTCCGCCCCCAGATCTACTGCAAGACAGGCCGGATGACGACGAGGAGGCCCTGACCGGTGCCTGCGGTGCAGCACCCTCGGTTCAGGAGGACGCCAGTGTCGACCCCCCAAGACGGCTGCGGAGGGCGGCCGGTGCCGGGCCGTCCCGCGCGGCGGCGTCTGTCAGCCGGCCGCATGGGAAGGAGGCGGTCGAGACGAGGCCGCTCGCGAAGCGGCCGGCGGCGACGGGTCCGGCGCGCGAGAGGGCCGTCGTCAAGAAGAAGCGTCGGCTCGCCCCGTCGGAGGGCCAGAGGCGGGAGGTCCCGAAGGTCATTGGGTAAGTGTGTTTTGTCTTTTTCTGATTCTTGCTTGTTTCTTGCTTATGCCTTCGCCGTGACAAACCTGTCGTGCACAGACCTGCCCTTGACTTGGCGGTAGTGGCAGCGGAGGCCGCGGCGGGCGAGGCCGTCTGGAGGAAGACCAGGAGCAGCGCCGTCGACCGCGAGCCGGGTCGGACCGTGGAGGAGGACCTCGCGACCCGCCAGTCCGGCCAAGATCTTGACGCGACGTGCCGCGATGCCTGGCGGGATCGGGCGGAGGCCGAGAAGGAGGCGGTGGAAGCCTCGGCCCGGGCGTGGGAGAGAGCCTTCGCGAAGCGGGCCAGGACCGTCGAGGACCCAGCCTGGCCGGAGATGGAGAGGGGGTCGACGCCGGACGCCACTATCATTGAGCCGCAGCCGGAGGGAGCGGGCGAGCCGGAGGGGCGGAGGAGCCGGCCGACGGCGAGTCGGACGTCGATGAGAACATCGTCGTGGACACGCCGCCTCGGGCCGACCCGGCGGGAGGAGGCGAGGGCGGCGGAGAGAGGCCCGAGGCGGACTCCGCTCCATCCGGCCAAGCACAGCCGACGCCGGCCCCGGAGGCCGCGACCGGGGACGCCGGTACCCTGGTGGTCATGCCACCCCAAGCCGCCACGAACTCCGAGCGGCCGGGTGGAAGCGGATCCGGCGCCGGGACCGCGATCCAGCAGCCGTGGGCGAGCTCCGGCGAGGTCGTGGTCGGGCCGCGAACCCGGGAGGACGACGCGGCGGATGCCTTGCGCTCGCAGCTTCGTGGTCGGAGCGAGCGCCTGCAGGCCTTCGTCCGGGAAGAGCAGGAGGCGGCGCGGAGGCTGGAGCAGGCGATTGCGGTGAGTTTTTTCTTCTCTGCTTGCCTCGGTCGTTGAATCAGTGGGGGCTCGCCAGCGCACCCACTGGGTGTAGCCCCCGAGGTTCGGCCGGGCTGCGGAGCAGCCGGGTCGAATCTTATAGCTTGTCTTTTACATTCTTCTAATCTTCTGTCTGCGTGCAGCATCTGTACGACTTCCGGGCCAGCGCGTACAACCGGCTCCGGGAGCGGTACCGCGAGGCCAAAACCCAGCTCGCCGCCAAGGAAGAGGAGCTGCGCCGGGTTCAAGGTACGCCTTGCATGCCTTCAGTGGGGGCACGCCAGCGCACCCACTGGGTGTAGCCCCCGAGATTCGGGCCGGACTGCGGAGCAGCCGGGTCGAATCTTAGAGCTCTGTCTTTTTCTTCTAATCTTTGCTTCCGGCATCTGACCGGGAACCCTGTCGCGCAGCCGACGCGGCCGAGGTGCCAGGCCTCCGAGGCCGGCTTGCAGAAGCCGACGAGCAGCGCGATCGCGCCGTCGCCGATCGAGACCGGCTCCAGGCCGAGGCGGACCGGCTGGTGGCCGAGACGGCCAAGACGGAGGATGCCCACCAGGCGGAACTGGGCCGGCTGGCGGAGGAGCGCGGCAAGGCGGCCAAGGAGCTGGCGGATGCCGGCAGGAGGATTGCCCAGCTCGAGAAGGATCTCGAGGCCCAGGCTCGCGTGTCGGCCATACGAGAGAACGGGATGCTGGGCGAGGCGCATCACCTTGACGAGACTTTCGCCCGTAAGTGCTATCTTTTCTTTGGTCCGGCTGGCGTAGCCGGCAAGTTGCTTTCTTTGACTGATTTGTTTCCTTCCTTTGCCAGGAGTCTTCCCGGAGACGCAGGAGGCGGCCGATGCGGCTGTGTATACCCACCGGGCAGACCTGCGTGCGACAGGGGCGGAGATCGACGTTTACGCCGCCTGGAGCCTCTCGGAGATAGTCCTTGCCTGCGAGGCCCGTCTTCGAGCCGTGGAGGGGCACATGCACCGCCTGTTTGAGGCCGGGATGGGCATGGCGAGCAGCCTCTGGCCGAGTGCGGTGGTACCGAACAGCGTCACTCGGCTGGCGCGATGGCTGGAGGCCGGGGTAGAGCGACTCGGCGCGTGGAGGGCCTCGACCGCTTGGCGGCGCAGCGGGCCGACGCGGAAGAGGACTTGGCGGCGCGGGCGCAGCGGATCGCCGGGCGGGCCAGCTACCTGGCCTCATTCGCCCCACACGACGAGTTCGTCCTGGAGCGGACGGAAGATGGCGAGGAGCTCCCTGCCGACGAGTTCGGCCTACTGCTCAATGACCCGGACGGCAGCTCGGCCGAGACGGGGGTCTACGCTGACGACGGGGCCGACCCGGACGACGACGCCACGACCGAGAGGCCGGAGAGCACTGGGCCTGACCCGGCGGCCGCGTCCACCTCGGCTGAGCCGACGCCGGCCGGAGACGACACGGGTGCCGCTTAGGATTTTTTCTTTTTATCTTCAACCTTCCTGTACTTGAACTCGGTTAGGTAGCAGGTCCACCCACTGGGGGTGTAGTTACATGTAATGAACTTGTGGCCGAAGTCCCTTGCTGTATATATATTTTGCATGCGATTTCACTTTTTGCTGTTTGGCCTTGGGCCTTTTCCTATTTGTCTTTTCTCTGGACTTCCTTCCCGCTAGCCGGACAGCCGGGTGGAGGCTGTGGCTAGGACGGGGATTCGGCTTTGAGAGTGGACGTACAATACTTAGTCTTTTCCAGACGTTGAGCGCGAGCGAAACACCCACTGGGCCGGCTGGCGGCAGGCGGCGAAGCCGCCTGTCGCGCAGCCGGTTGTGCGGCGAATTAGTGAGAGGGCGGGTTGTGCCGGATTGGCCGAGCCGGGCCCTCCTCCTTAGCCGTTCGCGCGTGACGATGCTTCCGGCCTTTAGCTCTTGCTGACCAGGCAGCCGGGAGCTGGCTGTGGCAGGCGAAGAGATGGCTTTGGCGGTTCGTACCCTTCGGAATGGACTTAAGGAAAAATGGCGAGGCGCGGACTAGCCGTCTAGCCCCTGAGCCCTCGAGCCGGCGGCGCCGACTCGGCGGGAGAATCGAAAACGGGGAAGTGCATAGACACAGAGTAAAAACGGAAAAGGAAACCCCCGAGCCCCCGAGCCGACTGGCCGACTTTGCGGGATAAACGAAAACTAGGGGGCTTGCTGCTTTCATTAAATCCAAAAGGTGGTGATACATACGTGCATGAGTTTAACTGTAAAATGGACGGAGGAGCTCCGCGTTCCAGGGCCGGCTGGACTCCTCGCCGGCTGCATCTCGCTTGCGTTTGTTCGGCTTCTGCGCGTCGATGAGGTAGTACGCGTTCCGGTCGCAGAGAGCCTTGCTGACGATGAAGGGGCCCTCCCAGGGGGAGGCCTGCTTGTGCTGGCCGGCTGTCCGCTGGACGAGCCGGAGCACGAGGTCGCCCTAGCAGAATGCGAGGGGTTTGATCTTCTTGTTGTGATAGTGGCGCAGGCCTTGTTGGTAGATGGCTGACCGGCTGAGGGCCAGGAGGCGCGCCTCCTCGAGCAGGTCAACGCCGTCTTCGCGTGCCTCTCTTGCCTCGGCTTCTATGTACATGGCCACCCGGGGCGAGTCGAACTCGACATCGGTTGGAATGATTGCTTCGGCTCCGTAGATGAGGAAGAACGGGGTGTACCCGGTGGAGCGGTTTGGTGTCGTCCGGAGACTCCAGAGGATGGCCGGCAGCTCGTCGAGACAGCTGCCGGGTGAGCGCACGAGTGGCTCGACGAGTCGCGGCTTGATGCCGGCTAGGATGAGGCCGTTTGCCCGCTCGACCTGGCCGTTCGACTGGGGATGTGCGACGGAGGCCAAGTCGAGCCGGATGCAGAGCAGTAGTGGGCCAGCGCGCCCTTGGCGAAGTTGGTGCCGTTGTCCGTGATGATGCTGTGGGGAACGCCGTAGCGAACCGCGATATCCTTGATGAACCGGACGACCGTGGGCCCGTCGAGCTTCTTGATCGGTCTGGCCTCGATCCATTTGGTGAACTTGTCGACGGCGACCAGCAAATGCGTCATGCCGCCTCGGGCAGTCTTGAAGGGCCCCACCATGTCGAGCCCCTAGACGGCAAAGGGCCATGTGATCGGAATGGTTTGGAGGGCTGTGGCCGGCTGGTGGCTGCGCTTGCTGAAGCGTTGGCAGCCCTCGCACTTGAGGACCAGCTCCTCGGCGTCTTGCAGGGCCGTGGGCCAGTAGAACCCGTGGCAGAAAGCTTTGGCCACCAGGGATCTCGAGGCGGCTTGGTGCCCGCACTTGCCCTGGTAGATGTCGAGGAGGATCTCGATCCCTTTGTTCTGCTCGACGCAGCGCTGGAACACACCCGTCGTGCTGCGTTTGACGAGCTCGTGGTTGATGATGCTATAGGCGGACGCGCGCCGCTGCACTTGCCGGGCTTCAGTCTCGTCGATGGGAAGGTCGCCGTCTTCCAAGAAGGCTAGGATTGGCTGAGCCTAGGACGGCGCCGTCACCACCGTGAGGACGGCCGCTGGGATGGGATCCGGGACGGCAACCCCCGAGCCGGAGCCGGCAGTCCCCGAGCTTGGGCCGGCAGCCCCCGAGCCGGAGCCAGCAATCCCCGAGCCGGAGCCGGGAACTCCAAGGTCGGGTGAGGGCGCGTCAGGGTTGTCCGGGACGAAGATGGATTCCGACTCGGGAGACGGCTTGATGGACGGCTTCCGCGGGTGCTCGAGGGAGACGCCGGATGGGATGGCTTGCCAGGTGGAGCCCACTTTGGCCAGGGCGTCGGCTGCTTCATTGTCCGCGCGTGGGACGTGGTGGAACTCGCAACCGTCGAACCCGCCGGAGAGTTGCTGGACCAGGAAGCGGTAGCTGGCCATGTTGGCGTCTTTGGCGTCCCAGTCGCCGGAAACTTGCTGCACCACCAGGTCCGAGTCGCCGTAGCAGAGGATGCGCCGGATGCCGATCTCCCTGGCCAGCTGGAGACCGTGCATGAGAGCTTCGTACTCGGCCACTTTGTTGGAGGCGGCGAAGTGGATCTGCAGCACGTACCACAGCCGGTCGTTCTTGGGGGAGGACAACACAATGCCGGCTCCCAAGCCGTTGCGCATCTTGGAGCCGTCGAAGTGCATGTGCCAGTGAGTCGACTCGGGCGCCGGCGGCAGGTACTGGGTCTCGGTCCAGTCGACGAGGAAGTCGGCCAGCGCTTGGGACTTGATGGTGGTGCGCGGCTCGTAGAGGATCGTGTGGCCAGCCAGCTCGATGGCCCACTTGGCCACCCGGCCAGAGGCATCCCGGCAGCCCATGATCTCGCCGATGGGGGCCGTGCTCACCACGGTAATGGTATGCTCCTGGAAGTACTGCCTCAGCTTCTTGGCGGCAAGGTACACGCCGTAGCACATCTTCTGGTAGTGGGGGTAGTTCTGCTTGGAGGCGGAGAGCACCTCGCTCAGGACATACACTGGTCGCTGGACCGGCTGCACCTTGCCCTCCTCAGGGCGCTCGACGACCAGCACCGTGCTGACCGCGCGGGAGGTGGCGGCGATGTACAACAGGAGTGGCTCTTTCTCAGCTGGCGCGGCCAGGACGGGTGCGGTGGACAGCATGCGCTTGAGGTCGCGGAAAGCTTCGTCCGCTTGGTCGCTCCACTCGAACGCCGTCGTCTTCTTCATTAGCTGATACAGGGGCATGGCCCTCTCCCCCAGCCGGCTGATGAACCGACTGAGAGAGGCCAAGCAGCCGGTGAACTTCTGGACGTCGCGCAGCCGGGTCGGCTTGCGCATGCGCTCGATTGCCTTGATCTTTTCCGGGTTGGCCTCAATGCCGCGCTCCGAGACGAGGAACCCAAGGAGCTGGCCAGCCGGCACGCCGAAGACGCATTTCTCCGGGTTGAGCTTGATCTGGAACCGGCGCAGGTTGGCGAAGGTCTCCTTGAGGTCGGCCAGGAGCGTGAGGTGCTGCTTGGTCTTCACCACGATGTCGTCGACGTAGACATGCACATTTCTGCCGAGCTGGGGCAGCAGGCATTTCTGCATGCAGCGCTGGAAGGTGGCGCCGGCATTCTTCAAGCCGAACGACATGGTGATGTAGCAATACGCCCCAAAGGGCGTGATGAAGGACGTCTTGAGGGCGTCGGCCGGGTCCAGCTTGATCTGGTGGTAGCCGGAGTAGGCGTCCAGGAAGGACAAGAGCTCGCAGCCGGCTGTGGAGTCGATGACTTGGTCGATCCGGGGCAGAGCGAACGGGTCTTTGGGGCATGCCTTGTTCAGGCTGGTGTAGTTGATGCACATGCGCCAGGTGCCATTTTTCTTCAGGACGAGGACTGGATTGGCCAGCCACTCGGGGTGGAACACTTCCATGATGAAGCCGGCTGCGAGCAGCCGGGCAATCTCTTCACCGATGGTTCTTCGCTTCTCCTCGAAGAAATGGCGTAGCGGCTGTCGGACAGGCTTGGCGTCCTTGCAGACGTGAAGTTTGTGCTCGGCGAATTCCCTCAGGACACCCGACATGTCTTTGGGGGACCATGCAAAGATGTCCTGATTCTCACGGACGAAATCGATGAGCTCGCCTTCCTATTTACCGTCGAGGCCGGTGCCCACGACGACGTACTTGCTGGAGCCGGGGTCGGCCGGGTTGAGCGGGACCCTCTTCGTGTCTTTGGCCGGCTTGAAGGAGGCTTCGTCGGCGGCCGGCTTGGGCGGAGCCGGCATGGCCGGCTTCGCGTTGGCCAGCGCCACGATCCGGTCAAGCTGGCGCCTCTCCTCGGTGATGACCAGCGACTCGGCCAGCTGGGACCCGGCTTTGGCGCACTCGAGACACTTCTTGTAGTCGCCGACGATGGTGATGAGGCCCTTGGGACTAGGCATCTTCAACTTCAGGTAGGCGTAGTGGGGGACCGCCATGAATTTGGCTATCGCGGGCCGGCCTAGCAGCGCGTGGTAGGGGCTGGCCAGGTAAACCACCTCCAACCAGATCGGCTCGCGGCGGAAATGGCTGCTGGAGCCGAACAGGACGTCAAGCCGGATCCGGTCGATCGGAGAGCAGGAGAGACCCGGCACGATGCCGTGGAACACTGTCCGGGTCGGTTCCAGCTGTCGCGCCTCGATGCCGAGCTTGGTCATGGTGTCGCGGTACAGGATGTTGATGCTGCTGCCGCCGTTGATCAACACCTGCGAAAAGCGGCACGTGCGTTTCTCGGAGACAAAGGTGGGGTCGAGCACCAGGGCGTAGCCACCCGGTGTGGGCATGACGGCCGGATGGTCCTCCCGGGTCCAGCTGACCGGCCGGTCGGACGAGTGCATGTACTGGGGAACCGGAGGGACGACGGAGTTCACCTCGGCCGCGTGCTTGCGCTTGGCGTGCTTGCCATCCCCCTCGCTGGTGAAGACGACGTAGGATGCGTCCGGGCGTGGGAAAGGGTTGTCGGCGAGGGCGCCGGGTGGCGGCGGCGGTGGGGGGAGCGGCGGCTGCTGCGGGCCGGCTCCGGGTGGCGGGGGTGGAAGGTTGCCCTTCAACAGGCGCTGGGTGAAACTGCACTGCTGGAGCGTGTGCGTCGATGGCTTCGCGCCGCTATGGTTCTTGCAGGGGGCGTCGAGCATCTGCTCGAAAGACAGCTTGGGCTGCCAGGCGGCCTTGCCAGTGCGCGGGCACTGGCTGGAGCCTTGCTCAGCCGGCTGCTCCCCTTCCACCGCGGTGACCTGCCGGTTGTCGTAGCGGGACGCCAGCTGGTCGTTCCGGCGCTTGCCGTTGTTGTTGATGTCTTGCCGGTGCGGGTTGTTGTCGCCAGCCGGCTTGGGAGGCGCCGGCTGGACCGGGAGGAGTTTGCCGTCCGCGTCGATCGTGACCTTTACGTTCATCGCGGAGTCAGCCGTAGCGTACTTGTCCGCCACAGCCATGAGCTCCGCCAGAGTCTCCGGCTCGTCGCACACCAGCCGGTGCTTGACCAGAGTGCCGTCTAGGCATCCGTCGATGAAGGATTGGATGGTCTGGACCTCGTGGATGCCCTCGCAGGAGTTGCGGAGCTCCGTCCACCGCGTGAGGAAATCGCGAAGGGGCTCGCCTGGCTTCTAGACGCACATGGAGAGCTGGCGAGGCTTGCCGGGACGCTTGTAGGTGCTGGTGAAGTTGCGGATGAACGCGTCTTCGAAATCCAGCCAGGAGTTCACGTTGCCGGCTCGAAGGCTGTTAAGCCACGTCCGGGCCGAGCCGAGCAGCATGAGGGGGACGTATCAGACAGCCACGCGCCGGTTGCCGCCGGCTATGCCGACAGCCGTGGTGTAGTCGGTCAGCCAGTCCTCCGGCTTGGTGGCGCCGTTGTACTTCGGAGAGTCGCGGGGCAGCGAGAAGCCTTTGGGGAAGGGCTCCTCGCGAATGCTGGGGCCAAAGCACGCCGGGCCGACAGAGCTCTCCTCCTCCAGGGCCGTGGAGCGCGCCAGCCGGTCGATGCGGTGACGGGAGTCGCTTTCGTCGTAGGGCTCGCGGGGGCCGAGTCGGTCAGCCACGGGACCGCTGGGACCGAGCCGGTCAGCCGCGGGACCGCGGGGTGCAGGGGCTTCCAAGGCCGGCTCGGGCCGCCGAGCCGGCCGCACGGGGGGCGCCGACTACTGAACCCGGCCGTCGCCGGCCATCTCGCCAGCGTTGCCGTCTTCAGCGGTGGTGGCACGGTTGTGCCGGCTCCGACCGGACCGGTGCCGGCCAGAGCGGCTCGCACTAGTGGCGTGCGAGGACGTCTGCTGCGCATCCCGGAGAGCCCTCTCCGGGTTTCCGGTTTTTGCTGAGGCGGAGGCGGATGGCTGGGCCGGGTCGAAATGCTGCTGTTGCTCGTTCGCCGCGGCGATGAGGTCGTGGATTCGCTGCTGCTGTAGCAGCAGCTCCTCGCCCTCCAGGAATTCGAGATCCGCCATGGCCGCCTGCGCCGCGCGCATGTTCTTGACGGGGGTGTCGTAGACGGGCCGGCCTGCGCCTAGCTCACGGCCGATTGCGCCCCCACGGATCCGCACCTCCGTGACCCGGCTGGGCTTGGCGGCGGCCGGCGTGAAGCCGTGGGCGCTGTCGTACTCTCGCTGTGCGGACTCCAGCCGGCGCCGCGTTGCTGCAAGCTCCGTGGCCTCGACCAGCAGATGCTGGCGGTCCTCGTTGAGCTGAGCCGCTGTAGCAGCTGTGTCGGCGTCGGGCATGTTGGGGGCTTGCAGGCTCCGGATCGTATCGCGGAGTGGGTCGGCCCGTCGTGGTGGAGCCGCCGCCGCGGCAGCGGCGGCCGCGGCAACCTTCTCCTTGGCGCGCGGGGAGCCAGAGCTAGCGTCGATGGTCAGCACCTCCGCGCGGTTGCAGAGGTTCGTGACGTCGTCGGAGACGGCGCAGCCAGCGGGGACGGGGGAGTCGGCGAAGTTGAGCACTTCGCTGGGAAACACGTCGGGGACGAGCGCGACGAAGACGCGCAGCGCGCCGAGGGGGACGACGAGGCAGCCTGCAGGGCAGACGACGTCCGCGCCCGGCGTAGTGTTGCAGCCGGCCGGGTTGGCCGTGCGAGGCGCGCGGACCAACCCGTGCACGATGCGCTCGCCGGAGCTGGTGAAGGGCCTCGTCCGGAACCTGACTCCAGCCGGCGCCGCGAGCAGCCCCACGGTGGGCGCCAACAGTCGTGGTATTCTCACGGCAGATGCCATAAGATGGCTAAAGAGGTGGGGTTACAGGAGGACGTAGGTGGGTCTCGGAGGCGAGGTTGGCGCGCGCAAGTGCGGGACACGAGACGTACCCTGGTTCGGGGCCCTCCGGAGAGGTAATACCCCTAGTCCTACCGAATGGAGTATGGAAAGCACAAGGGCTACAAGGTTGCTCCTGGAGCTGTGTGGACGGAGGAGGCAGAAGGGGCTAGGCCGCCGTTCAGCCTCTCCTGTGAAAGTGTTCGTGTGTGTGTGTGGTGGAAGATAATGCGAACCAAGTATCGAGCTCACCCCCTGCATGGAGGCCTCCTGGGGGGTCTTATAGCTCGACCCCCCAGGGTTACATGGGTAAATTACATGGCCATGGGGCCCTGGTGTCATCGTCTAGGAGCCGGCGGTGGAGGCCGCCGGGTCGCCGGGTCCGCCGGGTGCGCCGGGTGCGCCGGGTCCGCCGGGCACGGGTTCGGTCGGCAGCGCGGCACTGTGGCAGGTCTTGTCGTTCGTCATAGGGCGGTCGGCACCGCCTAGCAACAGGATCGTGCCGCCCGGACACCGCCTGCCCCGGGCGGGGGCACAGGGAATGCTGTCGCCACGCCCGCCGGGGCCGGCGTAAAGGGGGGGGGGCGCTGTTGCCACACTTGTCTTGTTGTGAGGGTTTGCCCTCGAGCGGCCAGCCGGCAGGGGCCAGCCGGCCAGGCCGGGTTGCCACGCCGAGCTGGCTTGCGCTGGGGAGCCGGGGCGCGGGCCAGCCGGATTGAGGGGCTTGGCTTGCCCTGATGTTTTGAAAGGGATCCGGGCTCCGTTGCCTACCCGGGGGTCATCCCCCTGACAGGTTTGTTAAACGTCATCCGTAACTGTGTAGCTATTATGGCGGCTTACGGGTTCATGAGAAATTATGTCAAGGGACTTGATAGCTCAAGATTGGGATTTGCTCCTCTGACGATGGTGAGATATTCTTTGGGCCCTCTCGGTGTTACGGTATCCATCATCGTCTGGCTAGACACAATGTGATTTGATCACAGGGATGCCGGAACGTGGAAACGAGAATAGAGAACAAAACCGGTAACGAGGTAACTGACATAGTGGACAAAGTTGTTGATCCACGGGTATGCCTATAAATCTCACCCCGGGTTTTGTAACATATCGCGAAGCAACAGGAATAGCACACGGCAACCGGTGGTTCACTCGAATATTTATTCGTGTGGTTATAGGGGTCAATATGGGTGTCCATGGCTCCGATGTTGATCATTGATCGGAAAGTGTTCCGGTCATGTCTATACTTCACCGAACCTATAGGGTCACACGCTTAAGGGTCATCTATCTGCTGAATGCTAGACAGGGAGTCTGAGAGAAAGTCACCGGAAAAGTTTCGGAGACAACGGAAGAGTTCCAGAGAGAGAACACCGAAAGAGTTTCGGTAAAAATGAAAAGTTGTTTCGGGGTATACCATTAAGTCAAATTGGTTTCAGCACACACCTGGAAATTCTTGGAGGGTGCCAGAATTGTTCTGGGAACTTCCAGGATTTTTCCGGAGAAAAAACCCAGAAATGTTCCGGAGCTGCCGGAACCGCTTTGGTTGCTTTTCGCAGATGAAAATCACTAATCCGGAATTGTTTCGGAACACGTCCAAAATTATTTTAGTGGGTACTGGAAATGTTCTAAGACCTACAGAAATATTTTCGGATTTAACGGTTGCGGAATTTTTTTTTCGTGACCTTTTTGGGCTTTGTCCCAAAATATCTTAGGGATGACATGGATGGATGAGAGCCACCCTACCCCTTGGGTTTTCCTATAAATAGAGGTGGAGAGGCACTCTCCACACTCACTCTTTCTCACATACAAATGTCATGCATGATCTGGCCTTCTCTCTCCCTCCCCGCGAAATAGTTTCGTAGAGCCGAAAGGCTGTCTGGGTTCCGGTGGGAACTAGTTCTGGACGGCGAAGCCCTGCCGGATAGATGACACCGTATGTGTGCAACCCCGTAGAGAGGTCGTAGGTTCGATCTTTTTGCCCGAGGGGCTGTTCGAGAGTGCCTCCCGAAGGGCTGTCCGAGTGACCGTCCGAGATTCTGTGAGTGCCTCCCTGTAAGTGCATCAAGTGCCCCCTTAGTGGTTTTGGAGTATTGAAGACAAATAGGTTGAGGAACTAATGTGTTTGTGAGTATACACAGGAGACAGAGTCCCTGAAGATTTGGTTTAACACATGGAAGACGACCCCTAAAAATAGATTTCTTCAAGTGAAGAATTTGATGATGAATTTGGTACGGCCTTTGAAGAAATTGATGTGAAGACTTTGAAGCTTGAAGACTTTGGTTTTCGTAGTTTCTTTTCCTTTTATTTGAGTCATAGGAAAAACCGTACTGTTAAAGGGGGTCTAGGTGAAACATATTTCACATTTCCAAAGTGATGCTCATAACTTCTCAAACCTATACACACAAGCCGCTTCGAGTGAAGCCTTTGGAAATCTCCAGTACAGCTGACGCATTTGCTAGCGACAGTGACGAAGTTCATCTGGTCGCTGACGAATTTGGTCATGCTGAGGAGTTAGGAGTTCGCCAGTGCGAGCTGCCTACCGTGAGGAAATTGAGTGCCCTGACGAAATTGAGAGTACAATTTTGTGACCGTTGCTGCGCCGAGTGCTAGCTGTCGAGTGGATCCTTATCCTGACAACGGTCGAATCAGACAAGGGCATTTATGACAATTTATGTCGGGTTGCCCCTGGCTATAAATAGCCACCCCCCAACCAGTTGTTGGTTGGCTGCTCCGAGAGAACTTGACACTTGTCATTTGAGAGCAACCCATCCTCTGACGACTTTGTGAGAACCCAAGTGAGGAAAAACCCAACCAGAGCCTAAGTGATTGAGCATCACTGAAGAGATTGATCTGTGTGATCCGACGCTTGTTACCTTTGAGGACTGTCATTCCTGCAGACGGTTAGGCATCATGTTCTGAGCACCGAAGAGTAATTGTAGCATGCCGGTGAACAAGTCTGTGAAGGTTTTGGAAGTCTACCTTGAAGACTTACCACGAGTGATTGGGCGAGGTCTAAGTGACCTTAGCTCAAGAGGAATACGGTGAGGACTAAGTGTTCTCTGAGTTGCGACTCAGCCGCCTCAACCAGATGTACAGTTGATGCAGCAACTGGAACTGGTCTACCAAGTTCCATTGTCTTCACCGAGCCAACCTGGTTTCAAATTCCTCACCCTCCCTTACTTTATTCCACTGCTGAAGAATTTGTGATCTATCCTCTGACGAATTTGAACTGAAGTATTTGATCATGCTATCGTTTATTTCCTCGGTTCATATTCTTCATGCGTGTATGATTGTATGATTGCATGTTCTTCACCCTTATATATTCTGTTCGCATGTACTCTGATTCTGTGATGACTTAGTTTCCCTTGCGTTTCTATTTCTTCACTCTGATCTTCGTCAAATTCTTCAGAGTTTGACGAATTTCTAATAATCTCCCATTCACCCCCCCTCTGGGAGATAACCTACGCTTTCAATTGGTATCAGAGCAAGGTGCTCCCTTGTTCTGTGTGATTTTGGTTTAACCACCTGGAGTTTTAGTTATGTCGACCGCAGGTATGATCAAGGTCTCCGCTGCGTGCCCCATCTTCGATGGCACAGGCTATCCCTACTGGAAGGTCTTGATGCGAAAGCGTCTCCTTGCCATGAACAGCGAATTATGGACTGTCACTGAACTGGGATTGACTGATCTTTGCAAGAGGGCGAATGCTGAGGACATTCGCAGATACACTCAACTCGATGCTCAGGCCAAATACATCATCTGTTCTCATCTGACCAAGGATGAGTTCACTCGCATCTCCCATCTGATCAATGCGAAGCTTATCTGGGACAGGATCTCTGACGTCTATGAAGGGGCATATAGACGTGATGATCCCTGGCTTGTGGAATTTGCGAATTCCCTCTGATCCCGGGAACCTGATGATGCCTCTACTTCGTCTGTAGTGTGTCTCATGGCTCGAGGCGCAAAGGTAACCTCACGAGAAGCTTACTTTGAAACCTCCAGTGATGATGACTCTGAGTGTGAATCTAAACCAAGCTATAAGAAACTTGCTAAAATCGCAACTGAACAGCAACATGCCATGGAAAAGATTCAAAAACTGCTAGACAAAAGTGATGACCTGTTGGACGAGGAAATGGATCGTAGTCAAGCCTTGTCTGACAATCTCAGAAGGCTTAAGTCTCAATATGACGAACTTGAAATTCGTCATGTGTCCCTCTCAGCTGAACATGAGAAGCTGTCCTATGAATTTCTTCAAAGGAAGCAAGATCTCGAGAAGCTGAGAGCGTCTCATGATGATCTTCAAAAAGAAAACGATTCACTCCTCGCTCAACAGATCAGTACCGCTCAGGAAGAATTTGTTGCACCATGCTTAAAATGCCTTGAACGTGAAAATGCTAATTCTTCAACTGAATGTTCAAATGCTTCTGCACTTGCAATTGCTTCAACTGCTACGGTGGCCACTAACCCCTCATCCGAGGAAGCCACCAGTGATACTGATGAAAATGCAGGGCTGAAGGAATTGTATGTCACTGGCATGTACAAAAGCCTCAAAGGGCATCAAACCCTGTGTGACGTGCTCAAAAAGCAAATTCTTCACAGGAACCCTAGCTAGGAAAGAGGGTGTTGCCTTTGAGAGAAAGCTCAACGCTGATGGTTCGTATTGGAAGCCTGAGCAGTATCCCAAAACCACATGGGTTGCTGCAAAGGGACCTCCAGTAGACCCATCCACTTTATCTGGCTATACTTGTGATTCTTCATATTCTTCAGATGAGTCATTTGACTCCAATTATAAACTGTTCAAGAATCAGAATGGTGAGGTCTTTGCCAGATTCATTGGTACTAACTGCAGGAACGGTCCACCTGTGAAGAAAATCTGGGTTCCTAAAAGCCTTCTGGAAAATCTTCAGGTGAATGTCATCATGACACCACAAATGAAGAAGAAACTTCCCAGGGCAAATTCTTCACAGGGATCAAAGTCGTCAAATGGACGCAGACCCACTTATGGTTGCACTAATGCCTCTGTTTCGCAGGGAAACAGACAGCAGGTTGATGAATATGAGCATTATTCTTCGAACCATTATGTTCACAAATCTTCGAGGAATTTCTTTGCTTATTCATTCAATTACTATAACCCTCCTGTGAAGAGAAATGCATATTCTTCAATGCCTAAGTTCTCCATCAATGCACTTCGTCACATTGCTTCTCAGCCACCCATTCAGATGTGGGTGGTTAAGAAGAAGAACTAATCTCTTCTGCAGGGTCAGGTCTTCAGACAACTAAATGTCTGATGAATTTGCTGTAGACCTGACAAAATGCCTATTGGGATGCAGGCTAATCATGCTGGAATGAATGCTTCATTTCACACATCCCTTATGCTGCTTGATATTATTCATTGATGAAATTGTCTGACGAAATTGATCATCATCATATTCTTCGCTTTGAAGCATATGAATTTGTAAGTCAGACTAATGCTTCTACAGGATGATACACCTTCAGCCACTGAATGGGTCTTCGACAGTGGCTGCACGAATCATATGACTGGAGATAGGAATCTCCTCACTGATGCTCCTCTTACTCCGTCTCATCTGAAGCATATGACTTACACTGACAAAGGAAAAAAGCAAGGTATTGGGTCTAGGTAAGGTTGCCATTTCAAAGGATCGACACATGGAAAAGGTGATGCTTGTCGAGTCCCTTGGATTCAACCTCATGTCTGTCTCAATGCTTTGTGATCTTGATGTGATTGTCATCTTTGGCAAATATAGATGCATTGTGCTGTTGGAATCTGACAAATCCAAAGTCTTCGAAGGCTTTAGGAGAGGTGACCTGTATATTGTAGATTTCTCTACAAGTCCTCAGCCTGCAACATGTCTAATGGCAAAAGCTTCAGAATGCTGGCTGTGGCATCGACGACTTGGACATGCTGGAATGAGGAATTTGAGCACTTTCGTCAAGAAGAAGCATATCATTGGCGTCGAGGGTGTCAAATTCGTCAAGGATCACCTCTGTGGCGCTTGTGAGTCTGGAAAGATGACCAGAGCCAAGCACCAGGCGAAGACAATCATGACCACTACTCGTCCTTTTGAATTGCTTCATATGGGTTTGTTTGGTCCTACACATTATGCCACACTAACCAATGCAACATATCTCTACGGATTCGTCATTGTTGATGACTACTCTCGCTACACCTGGGTGCACATCATTACCTACAAGACTGAAGTTCAGAATGTCTTCAGACGATTCTCCAATCAGGCCATGACGAATTATGGTCTCAAGATCAAGCACATCAGGAGTGACAACGGCACCGAGTTCAAGAACACTGGCGTCGACGACTATCTTGATGAACTTGGTATCACTCATGATCTCTCTGCTCCCTACACTCCTCAGCAGAATGGAGTCGTGGAGCGCAAGAACAGAACCCTCATCGAGATGGCGTGCACTATGCTTGATGAATACAAGACTCCTCGTCACTTCTGGCCTGAAGCAATTGATATTGCATGCCACATCATCAACCGAGTATATCTTCACAAATTCCTCAAGAAGACTTCATACGAACTCCTCACTGACAAGAAATCCAATGTGAGTTATTTCAAAGTCTTCGGTGCAAAATGTTGGATCAGAGATCCTCATCACAATTCTAAATTTGCACCGAAAGCACATGAAAGTTTTATGCTAGGTTACAGAAAGGACTCACACACCTACAAAGTCTTCAACTCCTTCCACCACAAGGTTGTTGAAACTGTAGATGTGCGGTTCAATGAAACTAACGGCTCGCAAAGAGAGCACCTGCCTCCTGTGCTAGATGAAATGCCACCTGAGGAATCTATCAAGCTGATGGGCACTGGTGAAATTGTGCCCAGTGAAGAAATAGCTGCTGATGAAGAAGTGATTGTTCCTCGTCGTGAAGAAAATGAACATCCTGATGAAAATGATGTGGAGGATTCTGCACGGCAACATCAAGAACAAGGCCCTCGTCCAGCACATCCACGAGTGGCGAATGAAGTGCAGATTGAGAAAATCCTCGACAACATCAATGCACCTGGTCCCCTCACTCGCTCAAGAGCTTCACATTTAGCTAACTTTTGTGGGCATTACGCGTTTGTCTCTATTTCAGAGCTCACCAAAGTCGATGAAGCATTTCTGGAACCTGAATGGATTCAAGCAATGCTAGATGAATTGCGTCAATTCGAGCTCAACAATGTGTGGGAGCTAGTTAAGCGTCCTGATCCACGCAAGCACACTATCATTGGCACTAAGTGGATCTACCACAACAAACGAGACGAAAATGGCCAAGTGGTGAGGAATAAGGCCCGTCTTGTAGCTCAAGGCTACACACATGTTGAGGGTATTGATTTCGATGAAACATTTGCACCTGTTGCTAGGCTTGAAGCCATTCGTATATTGCTTGCATATGCTAACCATCATGATATCCTCTTATATCAAATGGATGTGAAAAGTGCATTCCTCAATGGTAAGCTTGAGGAAAAAGTATATGTTGCTCAACCACCAGGTTTTGAGGACCCAAAGCCTCCTGACAAAGTCTTCAGACTCAACAAGGCTCTCTATGGCCTCAAGCAGGCCCTTAGGGCTTGGTATGATACACTGAAGGAATTCCTGAAGAAAAAGGGGTTCAAGCCCGGTTCACTTGACCCTACTCTTTTTACTAAATCTTATGATGGTGAACTGTTCATATGCCAAATTTATGTAGATGATATTATCTTTGGTTGCACTAACAAGAAATATAGTGACGAATTTGCTCATATGATGCAAGAAGAATATCAGATGTCTATGATGGGGGAGTTGAAATTCTTCCTCGGGCTTCAAATTCGTCAACAACCCAATGGCATCTTCATATCTCAGGAGAAATACCTCAGAGACTGCTTGAAGAAATTCGGAATGCAAGAATGCAAAGGCCTCAAGATACCAATGCCAACAAATGGCCAACTCAACACTAACGAAAATGGTAAAGATTTTGATCAGAAGGTATATCGCTCCATCATTGGTTCGCTGCTTTACCTATGTGGATCTAGGCCAGATATTATGCTTAGCGTTTGCATGTGTTCCCACTTTCAAGCGTCACCGAAAGAATCACACCACCAGGCTGTGAAACGAATTCTTCGATATTTGGCTCACACCCCAACGCTTGGATTATGGTATCCCAAGGGCTCATCACTTGATCTTGCTGGATATTCCGATTCTGATTATGCTGGTGACCGAGTGGATCGCAAGTCAACATCAGGCACATGCCATTTCCTCGGACGATCTCTTGTATGTTGGTCCTCGAAGAAGCAGAACTGCGTCTCACTTTCTACTACCGAGGCTGAGTACATTCCTGCTGGCGCCTGCTGCTCTCAGTTACTATGGATGAAGCAAACCCTCAAGGACTATGGCGTCAACGTGAAGAAAGTGCCACTCTTCTGCGACAATGAGAGTGCCATAAAGATCGCCCACAACCCAGTGCAACACTCAAGGACGAAGCATATTGAGATTCGTCACCATTTTCTTCGTGATCATGTGCTGAAGGGAGACATCGTCATCGACCACGTGAAGACTGAGACCATCTTGCAGATATCTTCACAAAGCCCTTGGATGAGAGAAGGTTTTGCATGTTGCAGTGTGAGCTAAACATCTTAGAATCTTCAAATGTCCTTTGAATAGGACACACATCCTAACGCTTATGCATTCTTGATGACTTTGATGCACAACACACGAAGTAACGTTTTTCTTCAATTAATGAAGACTAACCCTCTAAGTGTGAAGAAATTAATGAAGAACTTGATTCTCAGAACCCTACGACAATTGTACGCGGTGTCTGAAATCATCATAGTTCTTATACGGTGGGTAACGCCACCACCTCTTTTTGACATTCTTCAAATTTGAGTTTTTCGTCATTTGCAATTTCGTCAAACTTTTCAATCTCGTCATTTGAGGTTATTCTTCACTGCTTTTGGTTCTATACCTATATATATATATATATATATATATATATATATATATATATATATTTGAGTTTTTCATGTCCTCAACAGCATCCACATATAGCTAATTCTTCAATCATGTTTTTCGTCATCTATGTGGATGTGATCGGACCCGCTCCCCTCTGTGCTAAACTCAACCCACTCTGTTCACAAATTCTTCATATGTGTTCTACTTGACACTGTTCAAAGTCTTCATTGTGTCCTTGACAGCTAAAGAAATTGCGAACACCTTTTGAAATTTTCTAATCATTTTTGTCGGTTGCTATAGTAACTTCATCCCGCGCTTCGCACGCGTGGATAGAGATGAAAATGCATGTGTGACGCGTGTCACTCAGATGCGAATCGCCAGGGGCTTATCCGTCCAAAATCTTCGGGCCGCTCGTTTTTTACCGCGCCTATATAAAGGCTTGACCCCATCAACCTCAACTCCTTTCACTCTCGCCCCTGTCGCTCTCAAACCCTAGCGCCGCCGCTGGATCTCATCGTCGCCCGAGATGAAGAGCTTCACTGCCTTGACTTCTTCGCCGTCGTACTCGCGCCGACCGCGGATTTCTTCACCTCCGCCGCCGCCGTAGACGTCTTTCGTCGCCAAGCTAGGGCACGGAAGATCTGAACTGACGATTTCCATCGCCTCGTCGTCCAGTTCGTCGAGTTCATCCTTGGGGTAAATAAATTTATTTTTACCGCCCAAGTTTGATCTTTTTACTGCCACAAAATCTTCAAGTGCTGTTTTTACCACTCTTCCAATTCTTCAGCACTTCCTTCTGGCCAGTCTTGAGTATTTACATCTAAGTTACACTTAACAACAAGATTCCTCCATTGTGCAATTGCTTCAATCTGTACAACTCTGGAACCTTTGTCAAGAACACTTAGTGAAATGCGTCAAGACGATAAGGGTCAATTTCTTCACCTGGTTGATTTTGAAAAATATCTGAAAACGCATGTGACTCTTCCCTATTTCCTCACAACTATACTCTATTCACAGGTACAATGTCTGCAGACGAATCACTAGGTTCTCATCAAATTAATTCATTTGCAGCATTGCTTGAGGAAAATCTTCAAACATCTTCAGAATCCTCAAAAGTTCGAAAACCTCAGCTGAAGAAAATGGCTGATGGGAAAAGGCCTCAGAAGGGAGGCAAGCGGAAAGAGGAACATACAGCTTTTGAGATTCCTGATGACTTGTATGATGGATATTGCACTCCAGATGAGGAAACACACGGAAAGGAAACAAAGGAGCAGCGCAAAACGCGCATGCAAAAGATCAAGAGGTACTGGACATACCAGTGGAGGGACTACAATTTCGTCACCTCCAAGTACATGAAGGACTTTGCTGTAAAGCCACCGTGCAACAGGCCACCTCTTGCTGAAGGCCAAACTGCTCATCAAACTAGCATCCGTAGGGGTGAAGAATTCCCCAAAGAATGGGCAAAGCAACAGGCTAAATTGCAGAAATAGGCCAAAAAGGCCGTTGATGAATTCAACAAGGCCACAAAGGCCTCAGCTAAAGCTGGTGCTAATGGCAATGCAAGTGCTCCGAAGAAAGCCATGCAGAAGAAGCCTGCCAGCAAACCAAAGCCGTCAGTCCCAAAGGCTTCAGCACCCAAGGCATCAAAATCTTCAGTGCCTCCTCCTGCTACAAGTTCTTCAGTGGCAGCAGCAAAATCTTCAACACCGGTCGTGCTCGCATCTTGCCAGCGCACCGAGGGCTTTGCCACAGCCTCAATCGCTGCATCAAGTGCCTCAGCTTGTGGGCAGTCATCTTCATTGCCCACGCTGAAGAAAAAGGCAATGACTGGCCGTGGAACTAGGCCAAGTCCCAAGAGCAAGGCCATCGTGCCTTAGGCTGATGAACACGGGCTGGCTGACGAAAATGAGCTGGCGGAGTTCCTCAGAAGAAAGCAAGAGCAAGCTGCCATTGCTAAGAATTCTTCAGTTCCAATGATGCTTGATACCAAGAAGCTGCTAGACTTCATTGACATCTGGTGCACCAAGCCAGACACGCCTCTTGACGAATTGAACCTGCCTCCTGGTCCGAGTCTTGTGCTGTCTGCCTTCATCTTGAACGAGAAGCACAAAATTGCTCAAGCTAAACTGGTGAGGAAACAACAGCTGCAGAAAGAGAAAGAGCTGCGGAAGAACATGCTTTCCATTTCCCCTCAGCAGCTTGTAGCTTTACAGACTGAGATTCAACAGTTGTCTGA
Organism: Elymus sibiricus; assembly: GCA_039707655.1. Lineage (NCBI taxonomy): Eukaryota > Viridiplantae > Streptophyta > Magnoliopsida > Poales > Poaceae > Elymus > Elymus sibiricus. Next base: position 69,858,539 of record CM077674.1, read on the forward strand.
GGAATTTGAAAGACAGTCTAGTCACTGCTGTGGTGTGCGCGACAGATTCATCACTGCAACCAACCAGGTTATTGAAGACCACAACAAGCGTGAAGCCGCCAAGTTTGGTACTGTGCCACCCACAAGTTCTTCAGCTTCACCACCACCTGCTCCGGCCAGTAAGACTGTGCCCTTATCTCAGCCAGAACCAGAAAGGGCAACTAAAGAAGTTGTTCCTGAAGAAACAGCTAGGGCAACTGCATCAGTCGTTCCTGAAGAAACTGAACCAACAAACTCCTCAGCAGCAGTACCACCAGTGTCCTCATCTGTAAGGCATATCACACTTCCTTCCGCATCAGAAGTGAAGAAAACCAAAGCTGCTGAGAAGGAAGCAAAGAAGAGAAAAGCTTCAGCTCCTCCTGCCAACACTGCACTAGTGAAGAAAGTGAAGACGGCACCATTGTCTTCAGAAGATCCGATTGATGCCATACCGATCTCATCAGCGCCCCCTACTCCTGCCACTGAAAATCTTCAACTTGTTCCATATGGGGTGGAATATGAAATTATTCAGGCTGATGTAGATGTCACAGAAACCCACTCTGCTGCTACCACAGAGCAAGTGGATGAAGAGATTGAAGTCGAAGTTGATGCTTCGCTTCACCAAGTTGTGTCACGGAAGCCCTCACAGGTTCCGTTGACTGAAGAAAATGACACTGCTTCGTCTGCAAGCAGTGAAGCAACTGAAGAGGATGTGGATATAGATGGTGCTACAACCCCACCGATCGTTGATGACTTTTGGGAAGCTTTCCATCCAAACTCGCCCCTCACCACACCTCTGTCGCAAGTGCCACAGTCACCCGCCATCACTGAAGAAATTCATACGGGCTTTGAGGAGAAACAACCATCACCCCTCCAGAGCATTCCGGAAGAAATACCAGCTGCAGCAGCCGATGAAACTGCTCAAGATAAGCCCACTGTTGATGTCGTCAATACATCTCCTCGTGCAGACTCAATTCCATCAGCAGACACAGATACAGTTCCTACCGCCACTGCTGAGGAAATTGCTAAGTCTCTTGCTGTGACCGATCCCAATGATTCCACTGGGTCCCCATGACCAGTGTTTGATGTTCGCAAGAAGATGCATAACCTTCAGCCAGTGCCAGTGATGCCCAAGATTGACAGAACCCTCAGGCGGCCTCAGTTCGACAACGTCAAATTCTTCGAAGAGAAGAATTTCTTCATAGGTGAGTCCCCTTATGACTCAGCCAAGATCAGGCGCTTGCGATTCTGGACAAGGACGCAAATGAATATCTATGCATCGCTACTGTTTGACAAGAAGAAAGTATTTCCTCATCGCCATATTCCTCACGTGGATATGGAGTCTCTACCGTGCTTTCGGCCGGTCCTGGCTGTTCTTCACGATGCAGGATTACTTAGCTTCTACTCTGACGTGTGCGATTGGAATGAAGAACTCATTCTTCAGTTCTACGCCGCTGTGCATTTTTCTGGAGAGGCTGAAGACATTGCAACATGGGCACTGGAATGGATGAGTGAAGACACTCACTATAAAGCACCAATTGAAGAACTTCTTCGTGCTCTCCCAGTTGATCCGCCCCAAGATGACGCAAAGAGAATTTATGAAGAACCTGAGCTGCCTGACCACCTGATGCAAGTGCTGATGAAGCCAATGGCTGAAGGAGATGCTCCTAGGACAACCTACCTCGTGAAGGACTTGCTCTATGTGCCAAAGACTGTTTTTCGCATTTTGTCCAAAACCCTCAGTCCAATTAAGGGTCACAACTCCAACACTGAAGAAGTTGTGGGAATTATGAAGAACTTGCTGTTCCACATAGTTCATGGCACTCCCATCAACATTCATGACTTCTTTCTGAGGACTTTGGTCACAGTGGCACAGTCGCCTTTTGATCTGAAGCCATATGCTCCGTGGATCATGAGATTCATCAGATCCCGATCTGCTATTCACTACAAGGCTGACCGTCAGAATCACTTGAGCTATTTGCCTGAAGTAGAAGTTCTTCAGAGCACCATCTCCACGGTACCTGGCAAGGGCAAGACACCCATAGATGAAGGCTTATGTCCTTTGGATGGACATTTTCGTCAACCAATCTCCAGCTCCAATGCTGATGAATCTGCTAGCCAGGATACAGCAGCAAAAGCTTCAAGGCCAAATACTTCACCGGAAGCACCACGCGTCATGACGGACCGTGAGCTGCTTATAAGCCTTCACCAGAAAGTGGATAGAAATCACAGATGGGTTAAGCGTCAGTTTGCTGCAGTTCAAGCCAACATGACTATGACGCATAACTCAGTCCGCAAAAACCGCTACTATCTTCATGAGATATTTGACAGATCATGGGCCATCCTTTCGCATCTCAAGACCGATGAAGAACTTGCTAATTTGGACTTTCAGATGAACTTTGACTGGGCAGAACCGCCAAAGAAGAAGTACAAGAAAGTCCAAGTTCTTCCACTTATGCCAAGCTCAGAGTCATCATCACGCACCACTGATGAAAATGAAGCTGTTGAAGATGATGCGACTGGTCCATCTGCTTCACGCGACCCCGACACCGCTGGCGCTCCCTAGTCTTCACCGCGATGTTTTTCTTCAGGGGCGTTAGTCCTCGCCTTGTCTCCTTTTGGTTATCTGATGACAAAGGGGGAGAAGTGTGAGTTAGTCTTCAAGCGGGTCGATATATGGGCTGTTTTTTTTTCTTAAGTTGCAACTCTTGGACTTTGCTGGATTTGCTCTTTGATGAGTTGTAACTTAAATACTGTTGGTCATCTGACACTTTTGCTACATTTATGATGCGTGCTCTGATCCTAATATATCTATTCATTATGCATGCACAATTTCGTCAGACACCAATTTTCATCATGCATTCATATTCCTCAAATATCTTACGATCATGCATGATTGGATTCCAAGATATAGGGGGAGATCTCCACAATTTCAACCTGCCATGTGCATTTACAATCCAAAGCAAATTCCTCATATGCACATCTTCAGGGGGAGTTCCTCAATATCTTGTAACCAATTTCTTCAAACTCTGTACTTACACTTCAATTATCTTTACTCCCGTTGAAAGCCTAACCAATTTGTCATCAATCACCAAAAAGGGGGAGATTATAAGTGCATCAAGTGCCCCTTAGTGGTTTTGGAGTATTGAAGACAAATAGGTTGAGGAACTAATGTGTTTGTGAGTATACACAGGAGACAGAGTCCCTGAAGATTTGGTTTAACACATGGAAGACGACCCCTAAAAATAGATTTCTTCAAGTGAAGAATTTGATGATGAATTTGGTACGGCCTTTGAAGAAATTGATGTGAAGACTTTGAAGCTTGAAGACTTTGGTTTTCGTAGTTTCTTTTCCTTTTATTTGAGTCATAGGAAAAACCGTACTGTTAAAGGGGGTCTAGGTGAAACATATTTCACATTTCCAAAGTGATGCTCATAACTTCTCAAACCTATACACACAAGCCGCTTCGAGTGAAGCCTTTGGAAATCTCCAGTACAGCTGACGCATTTGCTAGCGACAGTGACGAAGTTCATCTGGTCGCTGACGAATTTGGTCATGCTGAGGAGTTAGGAGTTCGCCAGTGCGAGCTGCCTACCATGAGGAAATTGAGTGCCCTGACGAAACTGAGAGTACAATTTTCTGACCGTTGCTGCGCCGAGTGCCAGCTGTCGAGTGGATCCTTATCCTGACAACGGTCGAATCAGACAAGGGCATTTATGACAATTTATGTCGGGTTGCCCCCTGGCTATAAATAGCCACCCCAACCAGTTGTTGGTTGGCTGCTCCTAGAGAACTTGACACTTGTCATTTGAGGGCAACCCATCCTCTGACGACTTTGTGAGAACCCAAGTGAGGAAAAACCCAACCAGAGCCTAAGTGATTGAGCATCACTGAAGAGATTGATCTGTGTGATCCGACGCTTGTTACCTTTGAGGACTGTCATTCCTCCAGATGGTTAGGCGTCATGTTCTGAGCACCCAAGAGTAATTGTGGCGTGCCAGTGAACAAGTCTGTGAAGGTTTTGGAAGTCTACCTTGAAGACTTACCACGAGTTATTGGGCGAGGTCTAAGTGACCTTAGCTCAAGAGGAATACGGTGAGGACTAAGTGTTCTCTGAGTTGCGACTCAGCCGCCTCAACCAGACGTACAGTTGATGCAGCAACTGGAACTGGTCTACCAAATTCCATTGTCTTCACCGAGCCAACCTGGTTTCAAATTCCTCACCCTCCCTTACTTTATTCCGCTGCAGAAGAATTTGTGATCTATCCTCTGACGAATTTGAACTGAAGTATTTGATCATGCTATCGTTTATTTCCTCAGTTCATATTCTTCATGCATGTATGATTGTATGATTGCATGTTCTTCACCCTTATATATTCTGTTCGCATGTACTCTGATTCTGTGATGACTTAGTTTGCCTTTCGTTTCTATTTCTTCACTCTGATCTTCGTCAAATTCTTCAGAGTTTGACGAATTTCTAATAATCTCCCATTCACCCCCCTCTGGGAGATAACCTGCGCTTTCACTCCCGAAGGGCTGTCTGTGACTCCGTCCAGGGGACTGTCCGACCGCCTCCCGAAGGGTTGTCCGGGGGACTGTCCGACCGCCTCCTGAAGGGCTGTCCGAGGGACTGTCCGAGGGGCTGATGAGGGAGTACATCCTCGCGGCTGGGAGGTTGTAAATCCTAGCTGCGGGGATCTGCACCGACGATCAACATCGACTCTACTTCCACTGCGCTACGAGTCGGTAACGATCAGATCAAACCCTGTATGCATCTCCATAGTGATCCTGGGCATGCTCGCAGTACCGGAAATTTTTGTTTTCTGCTGCGTTCCCCTACAGTGGCATCATGAGCCGTGCTATGCGTAGATGCAGGTTATGATCTAGAATACATGAGATGTATGGGTGTTGCATAATATAATTTTGGAGTAGATGAGATCTATTGCTGAAAATTATTTGTGCGGGTAGCAGATGAAATCTGTTACCCGATGTTCTTGTTGCTTCCCTGAAATTTGCGTATTTCTGATCTTGATAACGGCATGGTTGAGTTTCAAAGTTCTGGCAATCCGCGATCCTGATTGATCAACGAAGTGCGAACAGTTCATTGAATTCCACCATAGTTAAAAGAAAGATGAAATTTCGTAGACGAAAGGGCAATGCAGATATGATCTGCACGGGGGTCTTGCGTATGACGAAGTTCAGTATGGGGCTCGAGATTTTATTATCTCATGTTTCATACACCCCGCAAAGTTAATCTAGCGACTTTTATAATCATACTTGATGATGAACGTTGGTAGCTTCGGTTTGTTTCGAAACCTTAGAAGCCACGAAAAATAATTTTTTGCATAAACCGATTAGAGGCGTCTAACTTGGTTTTGTAGGATGACATGAGATGTGCATGTGATGTGGTATAGCAGTTCTCATATTAATTTGATTATGTATGAGATGACTATATAATGTAAATTTACTAACATGACCTGCGTGTCAACCTTCAGTAATGCACTTATTTTATTAGCTATAGAGATAGCAATATTATCTGGTACATCGACAAGGTGGTGGCAATCTTTGCGAAGGTGAACACCGACGCAAATGCCGAAGACGAAGAAATACTAGACTTCTCCGTCAGAAGGGGCTATACCATATCATGCTATTATGAATTGCCTGAGATGTTTATCCCTCTTGATGCACCCTTCTTGATTGCGCGGTAGTCGCTTTTTATTAGGGTGATCTCTCACTTAAAATATCAAGTAGTTAGTGTTCTCCCAAGTGTAGCACCGTCATAGCATCTTTCCTTTCGGGGTGCGCCATGATCTACATGGGTACGAATGATTGTACGGGTGTAAGGTGGGTGAGGTCAGACCTCGCAGCAAGATCACTTGGTTGTCTTGACGTTCATGGCAGGATCGTCCTGAGCTCGGAACACACACATCGAAAGATGAACAAGAGTCGCATAGAGATGTGATAGGGAAGTTGGCCTACCGGTTGAGATTTTCGTCATCAGTGATGATCTACATCAATGGCGAACAATTGATACATGGGTCTTGTATCACTCACAATCAATTATGAGAGATATTGATTTGAGTGGGAGCGCACTGTAGAATTAACTTGTTTAATTCTCAGTGCAATTAATTATGAACACTGTCTAAGTGTTATATGCATAATAGTTATAGAAGAATGGCTCGCATTTCCACCTTCCCTATTAAAATTGAATAGCTGTTAAATATCTGGGTTAAACTTTACGGTTGGTAACATAATGTGAGGATTGTTCTCAAGAGTGCCGAGAAGGACTTTGTCCTATCGCATGCTTTTGGTATTCTCCCGCAAATGCTATGGATGATGTGACTGTCGTCCTTCGATCCAAAAGCTAGAATTCCGGTACGGTCAAGTGCAAAACATTTGCTTCCATGAGACCCGAACTTCAAAAGTTTGGGATAGTTATGTGATATTCATGGAAACTGAAAATCATTTTCAGAGACAGACAAAGGCTAAAAGATATGTAATATCCAAAGCAATGTTTGTTTGCAAAGTATTAGTAAATTGTTTACTGGGCATTTGACTGATGAGAGAGGGATCCAGAAGAACGCCGGTCATATGATGATGGTGAATAAAACAACAACTTAAAGAGAAAGGAAATGTCCAAAGGGTGTTAGTGTGACTTGCACGCCTAGGAAGTCCGGGGCTAACGCCACTCTTAAAGCTGGGTGCTTCTTCTGAGATTAGGAGAAATACTAAAAGTTAAACTGTTAGAAGTATAAAGGCAAAAAGGAGAGAAGACTGGAATATCCAGCTCATGTATGAATGTCATACAAGTTATTGATGTATGGAAGGCTGGTCAAAGAAATAGTTCTTGGGAATTATGATTAAGCATGTTAATCACCGGTTCTTGGGTATTGTGAGTTGATCACAGAGATACCCGCTCGATTGCATTCTGTTGCGACTCGATGCAAGAACTACTATGGCCTAAAAGACTTGCCAGTAATGAGGTTTGGATATGCGCTGGGAACATAGAAAAAGTTGCTATATTCGGTACATTACCTATGTATTTATTTCAGAATTCATTTTAAAGTTTTTATACACTAGCCCATTGCATAAAGTATCTTGCAAGAAGGTTGTTCATAAGAAAACTTTTGATGTTCGGTGTTATGAATAACATAAGGGCCATACTGTCATTATGAATGAGATGTATGTTATGAATATTGATAACAATATATTACCTCTGTGTTTACTTTCATAATTCATTTTAGAGTTTTATACACTCTAGCCCATTGCACAATGTTTGTTGCAAGAGGGTTGTTCATAAAAGAACAATTGTTGTTCGGTATCATGAATAACATAAGGGCCATGCTTCCATCATGGATGGGATGTATGTTCTGAATATTGATGGTAATATGATACATCCATAACAGTGACGCTAAATGTCGCAAGACTAAAAGAATACCACATATGTGTGGCACTGCATTTGGTCACATTGGAGAAACCCGCATGGAGAAATTCCATTATGATGGATTTTGAAGTCATTTGATTATGAATCATCTGACACTTGCAACTTTCGTCCGAGAAGTGAAGTGACTGAAATACCGTTCACGGGCCATGAGGAACGAGCAACGAACTTATTGGTGATCATACATTTTGATGTATGTAGTCTGATAAATGTTGTTGTCGGCAGTGGATTTATCTATCTTCAAATATTGACTCAAGAAGATATATGGATATTTGCTTGATGAGACGTAAGTCTGGATCTTTTGAAATCATTCAAAAGGTTTCAAAAATGAAGTAGAAGTTATTGTAACAAGAAAATTATGTTTCTACAATTAGATTGCGGAAAAGAATATTTTTCGTTACAAGATTAACTAATGTCTGATGAGTTGTGAAAGGGGTTTCATAACTTACACCTCCCGGAACGCCACTGCGAGTGGAATGTCCGTGAAGATGTAATCAAACCATTTATGACATGGTAAGATCAAAGATGACATAAATCAATTTGCCATTATCCCTTTTAAAAGTAATGCTTTAGAGACTACGGCTTTTACACTGCAAAGAGCGCCATCAGATCTGTTGAAATGACGCCATGGTATGGTAACCCTAACCATGTTATATCCTTTCTTAACATTTGGAATATGGGGCTTGTGTAAAATATTTACAAACCTATTCCAAATCAGACAAGTGCTACTTTGTAGGTTATCCCAAGGTATTGGGTATTTCCCCACCACTATACCGAGGCAAAAAGTTTTACAACAAAGAACGGTATGCTTTCGAAGAAAATGGTTCTTGCAAGAAGGTGAGTGGGAGGACAGTGCAACTCGACGAGATAACAGTATCTTCGTCATCAGTTCAAAGGAAAGAAACCTTGGAAGTGATTCTAGAGTTTCCTACTGTGACTGATACGGAAGCCTCTACATGAGATGTATGGACTTCGGTCGAACTTGCAACTGAACCACGTAGGCAAAACTCGTGCAAACCTCTTAGGTGTGCAAGCGAGATATTGTTGTTAGACAACAGTATACCTACGATACACAAGGAAGCGTTGATGGGCCCAGACTCCGGAATTGGCTAAATGCCAATATAATCCGAGATAGTTTCCATATAAATAATTCAACATTAGATCTTGATAAACCCTTCGGAAGACTAACGAATATTAATGGAACTATAAACTGATACAGATAAAAATGTTTTATCCATAAAGCTCGACTTGTTGCTTATAACAAATTCAAGGAATTGACTACGGTGAGATTGTCTCTCTGTAGCGATGCTTAAAGTCGGTTCGGGTTAAACTAACAATTAATACATATTTCAATCTTGAGATATGATACATGGATGCCAAAAGGATTTTGTGGCACCCCGGCTCAGAGAGACCGGAACACCCCGTATTCCAGCCCAGAGATCAAGTCTTCTGGAATACGGCACTGCTTGGCATAGAACAAATCAGCTCTTTATTACGAATAAACGGGGTACAATGGTTCGATATTACAAAGGTTATAGGGCACGGCAACACTTCGCCTGCTAAGGTAGTTCTATGCTAGCAGCGGAACATCTCGAAGCGGAATAAATTCTAGCAGTGGAACAACGACGACGGCGATGGACTCCACTCCGCAGGGACTCTGGCTGGGACGCATCCTAGAGCGCAACCTCGGGATCCTTGACGAACAAGCAATCACGACATCACCTGCAATCTGGCATGACACGCCAGGTGAGTATTTTGAATGTACTCGCAAGCTCACAGCAACCAAACAATCAACACATACAACAGCATGGCATTTACAGGTTAATCATCAATGATGAACACAATACTACTAGAACAACATGAGCATGGCAGGTATAATTCATGATATGAACATGATGATACTAGCACTAGCATGCAAGGGGGTCGACGTTTAAGGTCCCATGGACCAACTTACTCTGCTCGGAGGTTATCTCGTAACCACCTCAAGTATCAATCTTGCTTACCATCGTGATTATCACACGACCATCTCAGGATAAACCAAGCTTGGTATCAACTATACCATCGTGATCATCATATGACCACACGGAGCTTGATCTCTACCTGTGATCATCGCATGACCACATAAAGATCCACCAACTTCTTTTCTCATCAATCCGGGGTTGTTTATTATTCAGGTTAATATTTCTATTGACCCATAGTGTGAGCTACTACGAACTGTGTCCATGACCGAGGACGCGGCTATCGATAGATTATACACTCTGCAGAGGTTAGTACACTGTACCCACACTACGGAACTCATGGCCTCATTCTCACATTCGGGTGGACCAACGACATTCCGACAAAACCAATCTATTGCATGACACTCTCCCGGCCACTCCGACAAACTCCCCTTTGGGCTATGTCCTGGGTTGCCCCGATGTCAACTCGTGACATCCGCCACCTTTGTGGCCGCCACCGTCGTGGCCAAACAAAACCAACTCGTGCCAAACGGGGACAACCGTGCGCACACAACTCGGGCACAAGGCTTATGGCCGCCTACCTGATAAGGGTAGCGCACGCACATAACCTTCCCTAGTTGGAGGCACCGGCGAGAGGCATGACAATAGACCGAATTGGTTATTATCCATGCTATAATTGGTTATTATCCATGACAATAACCTTCCCTAGTTGGAAATATGCCCTAGAGGCAATAATAAATTGGTTATTATTATATTTCCTTGTTCATGATAATCGTTTATTATCCATGCTATAATTGTATTGATTGGAAACTTAAATACATGTGTGGGTACATAGACAACACTGTGTCCCTAGTAAGCCTCTAGTTGACTAGCTCGTTGATCAAAAGATGGTGAAGGTTTCCTAGCCATGGACATGAGATGTCATTTGATAACGGGATCACATCATTAGGAGAATGATGTGATGCACAAGACCCAAACTACGAACGTAGCATATGATCGTGTCAGTTTATTGCTATTGTTTTCTGCATGTCAAGTATCTGTTCCTATGACCATGAGATCATGCAACTCCCTGACATCGGAGGAGTACCTTGTGTGTATCAAACGTCGCAACGTAACTGGGTGACTATAAAGGTGCTCTACAGGTATCTCCGAGGGTGTCTGTTGGGTTGGCATGGATCAAGACTGGGATTTGTTACTCCGTGTGACGGAGAGGTATCTCAGGGCCCACTCAGTAATACAACATCACAATGAGCCTTGCAAGCAATGTGACTAAAGTGTTAGCCACGAGATCTTGTATTACAGAACGAGTAAAGAGACTTGCCGGTAACGAGATTGAACTAGGTATAGAGATACCGACGATCGAATCTCGGGCAAGTAACATACCGAAGAACAGAGGGAACAGCATACGGGATTAACTGAATCCTTGACATAGAGGTTTGACCGATAAAGATCTTCGTAGAATATGTAGGAGCCAATATGGGCATCCAGGTCCCGCTATTGGTTATTGATCGTAGAGGTGTCTCGGTCATGTCTACATAGTTCTCGAACCCGCAGGGTCTACACACTTAACGTTTGGTGACGATTAGTATAGTTGAGTTATTTTGTTGGTGACCGAAGGTTGTTCGGAGTCCCGGATAAGATCCCGGACATGACGAGGATCTCCGGAAGAGTCCGGAGGTAAAGATTGATATATGTGATAATAGTGTTTTGATCTCCGGAAGGGTTCCGGAATTCACCGGAAGGGGTTCCGGATGTTTACCGAAGTGTTCGGGTGCAGCAACACTTTATATGAGCCAAAGGGGTAAAGCCCACGAGGTATTGGAAAGTGCAAAAGGAAGTTTTGCTGCTGCCTTAAGCGGTACTACCGCTGGTAAGGCAGTACTACCGCGTAAGCGGTACTACCGCTTGTGTGAAGCGGTACTACCGCATAAGCGGTACTACCACTTGTGTGAAGCGGTACTACCGCTCAAGCGGTACTACCGCTCGTGAGCGGTACTACCGCTTGTGCACGGTACTGCAGGGATCCGAGTTGGACTCTTTCCCTGCGGGCCAAACCGACCTTGTGCGGGCAAAACCGACCTGGAGGAGGCTTTTACTCCAAGTTTAGACCCCAAGGCTCAACATATAAATAGAGCGGCAGGGCTAGCACACGGGACACATTAAGATTTCCCAAGCCGTGTGCCGGCAACCCTAACCCTCTAGTTCTCCCGTCATAATCTCCGTAGTGCTTGGCGAAGCCCTGCAGAGATTGTTCCTCACCACCATCACCACGCCGTCGTGCTGCTGGAACTCATCTACTACTTCACCATCGCTCGCTGGATCGAGGAGGTGAAGGCGTCATCAAGCCGTACGTGTTGAACGCGGAGGTGCCGTCCGTTCGGCACTAGTTCGTGATCGGATCGAGGGACGACTTGCGATTTGGATCACGGAGACGTTCGACTACATCAACCGCGTTTCTTAACGCTTCCGCTTAGCGATCTACAAGGGTATGTAGATTCACTCTCCCTCTCGTAGATGCTCATCACCATGGATAGATCTTGTGTGTGCGTAGGAAATTTTTTGTTTCCCATGCAACGTTCCCCAACAGTGGCATCTGAGCTAGGTCTATGCGTAGATGAGATCTCGAGTAGAACACAAACGAGTTGTGGGCGTGGGTGTATACATATTGCTTGCCGTTACTAGTTTTGATTCGGCGGTATTGTGAGATGAAGCGGCCCGGACCGACATTACGCGTACGCTTACGCGAGACAGGTTCCTTCAACTGTCATGTAACTTCGTTGCATAAAGATGGCTAGCGGGTGTCTGTCTCTCTCACTTTAGTTGAATCGATTTCAATGAAGAGGGTTCTTTTAGAAGATCAAAAAGCAATCACTACACCACGTTGTGGTTTTGCGTAGGTAAGAACGGTTCTTGCAAACCCGTAGCAGCCACGTAAAATATGCAACAACAATTAGAGGACGTCTAACTTGTTTTTGCAGGGTATGTTGTGATGTGATATGGCCAATTACATGATGAGATATATGTGATGTATGAGATGATCATGTGTTGTATAGAATATCACGACTTGCATGTCGATGAGTACGGCAATTGGCAGGAGCCATAGAGTCGTCTTTAATTATTTTCGCCGTTTTTGCTTTACTTTATCGCTATGAGTTAGCAATAGTCGTGGAAGCAACAGTCGGCGCGACAACCTCATGGCGACACGTTGATGGAGATCAAGATGATGGAGATCATGGTGTCATCCCGGTGACGATGGAAATCATGCCGGTGCTTTGGAGATGGAGATCAAAAGCACAAGTTCATGGCCATATCATGTCACTTATGATTTGCATGTGATTTTAATCCTTTTATGCATCTTATTTTGCTTAGGACGACGGTAGCATTATAAGGTGATCACTCACTTAAATTTCAAGAAAAAATTGTGTTCTCCCCGAGTGTGCACCGTTGCGAAAGTTCGTCGTTTCGAGACATCACGTGATGATCGGGTGTGATAGACTCTACGTTCACATACAACGGGTGCAAGCCAGTGTTGCACATGCGGAACACTCGGGTTAAACTTGACGAGCCTAGCATGTACAGACATGGCCTCGGAACACAAGAGACCGAAAGGTCGAACATGAGTCATATAGTAGATATGATCAATATGAAGATGTTCACCATTGAAACCACCTCAACTCACGTGATGATCGGACTTGAGTTGGTGGATTTGGATCATGTTACACTCGAATGACCGGAGGGATGTCAATTTGAGTGGGAGTTTTTTAAGTAATATGATTAACTAAACTCATTATCTAGAACAATAGTCTAAGTTGTCTTTGCTATATTTATGTTGTAGATCATGGCTCGCGCAGTAGCACCCCTGAATTTTAATGCGTTCCTAGAGAAAGCTAAGTTGAAAGATGATGGAAGTAACTTTGTGGACTGGGCCCGTAATCTAAGGATTATCCTTACGGCTTCCCAGAAGGCTTATGTCCTTGATGCACCGCTTGGTGATCCACCCGCTCCAGTTGAGTCTCTAGACGTTGTGAACGCCTGGCAGGCTCGTTCTGAAGATTACTCAATAGTTCAATGTGCAATATTGTATGGCTTAGAACCGGGACTTCAAAGACGTTTTGAACGTCATGGAGCATATGAGATGTTCCAGGAGTTGAAGTTTATCTTTCAGAAAAATGCCCGGATCGAGAGATATGAGATCTCCGATAAGTTCTATGCTTGCAAGATGGAGGAGAACGGGTCTATCAGTGATCACGTACTCAGAATGTCTGGGTACTCCACCCGTCTGGCTGAATTGGGGATGCCCCTTCCGCCAGAGGCTATCACTGACAGAGTTCTTCAATCATTGCCACCTAGCTACAAGAGCTTCGTGTTGAACTGTAACATGCACGGGATGAACAAGTCAGTCGCCGAGCTGTTTGCGATGCTGAAAGCCGCTGAGTCTGAAATTCAGAAGGAGCATCAAGTGTTGATGGTCAATAAAACCACTAGTTTCAAGAAAAATGGCAAGGGTAAGAAGGGTAACTCCAAGAAGAGTGGCAAAGCAGTTGCTCCTCTCGTGAAGAAACCCAAGGCTGGACCCAAACCAGAAACTGTGTGCTTTCATTGCAAGGGAACTGGACACTGGAAGTGGAACTACCCCAAGTATTTGGCTGACAAGAAGGCGGCCAACAACAAACAAGGTATATATGATATACATGTTATTGATGTGTACCTTACCAACTCTCGTTGTAGTGCCTGGGTATTTGATACCGGTGCAGTTGCTCATATTTGCAACTCAAAACAGGAACTGCGGAATAGACGGAGGCTGGCAAAGGACGAAGTGACGATGCGCGTGGGAAATGGTTCCAAGGTTGATGTGATCGCCGTCGGCACGCTCGCTCTTCGATTACCATCGGGATTAGTGATGAACCTGAATAATTGTTATTTAGTGCCTGCGTTAAGCATGAACATTATATCTGGATCTTGTTTATTGCGAGACGGTTACTCATTTAAATCAGAGAATAATGGTTGTTCTATTTATATGAGTAATATCTTTTATGGTCATGCACCCGATGTGAGGGGTTTATTCTTATTGAATCTCGATAGTAATGATACACATGTTCATAACATTGATGCCAAAAGATGTAGAATTGATAATGATAATACCACTTTCTTGTGGCACTGCCGTTTAGGTCATATTGGCGTAAAACGCATGAGGAAGCTCCATGCTGATGGACTTTTGGAGTCACTTGATTTTGAATCACTTGACACATGTGAGCCATGCCTCATGGGCAAGATGACTAAAACGCCGTTCTCTGGAACAATGGAACGGGCAAGTGACTTATTGGAAATCATACATACTGATGTGTGCGGTCCGATGAGCATTGAGGCGCGCGGTGGTTATCGTTACTTTCTCACCTTCACTGATGACTTAAGTAGATATGGGTATATTTACTTAATGAAACACAAGTCTGAAACATTTGAAAAGTTCAAACAATTTCAGAGTGAAGTTGAGAATCATCGTAACAAGAAGATTAAATTCCTACGATCTGATCGAGGAGGAGAATATCTGAGTTATGAGTTTGGCAGTCACTTAAGACAATGTGGAATTGTTTCACAACTAACACCGCCTGGAACACCACAGCGTAATGGTGTGTCCGAACGTCGTAATCGAACCTTATTGGATATGGTGCGATCTATGATGTCTCTTGCCGATTTGCCACTATCGTTTTGGGGTTATGCATTAGAGACAGCTGCATTCACTTTAAATAGGGCACCATCGAAATCCGTTGAGACGACGCCATATGAACTTTGGTTTGGCAAGAAGCCAAAGCTGTCATTTCTTAAAGTTTGGGGATGTGATGCTTATGTCAAAAAGCTTCAGCCTGAAAAGCTGGAACCCAAAGCGGAGAAATGCGTCTTCATAGGATACCCAAAAGAGACAGTTGGGTATACCTTCTACCTCAGATCCGAAGGCAAAGTGTTTGTCGCTAAAAATGGAACATTTCTTGAGAAAGAGTTTCTCTCGAAAGAATTGAGTGGGAGGAAGATAGAACTTGATGAGGTTGTTGAACCTTTACTTCAACCTGAGAGTAGCGCAGCGCAGAAAGTTGTTTCTGTGGAGCCTACATTAGCTGAAGAGGAAGTTAATGATGATGATCATGAAGCTTTGGATCAAGTTGCTATCGAACCTCGTAGGTCGACAAGGACGCGTACTGCTCCTGAGTGGTACGGCAACCCTGTCTTAGAGGTCATGTTGTTGGACAACGATGAACCTACGAGCTATGGAGAAGCGATGATGGGCCCGGATTCCGAGAAGTGGTTAGAGGCCATGAAATCCGAGATGGGATCCATGTATGAAAACAAAGTGTGGACTTTGGAAGTATTACCTGAAGGGCGTAAGGCCATTCATAACAAATGGATCTTTAATAGGAAGACGGACGCGGACGGTAATGTCACCGTCTATAAAGCTCGACTTGTGGCAAAGGGTTTTTCACAAGTTCAAGGAGTTGACTACGATGAGACCTTCTCACCCGTAGCGATGCTTAAGTCCGTCAGAATCATGTTAGCAATAGCTTCCTTTTTCAATTATGAAATTTGGCAGATGGATGTCAAAACAGCGTTCCTTAACGGTTTCCTTAAGGAAGAGTTGTATATGATGCAACCAGAAGGTTTTGTCGATCCAGAGAATGCTGACAAAGTTTGCAAACTCCAGCGATCCATTTATGGACTGGTGCAAGCATCTCGGAGTTGGAATCTTCGCTTTGATGAGGTGATCAAAGCGTTCGAGTTTATACAAGTTTACGGAGAAGCTTGTATTTACAAGAAAGTGAGTGGGAGCTCTATAGCGTTTCTAATATTATATGTGGATGACATATTGCTGATTGGAAACAATATAGAAATGTTGGAAAGCGTGAAGGGATATTTGAACAAGAGTTTTTCAATGAAGGACCTAGGAGAAGCTGCTTTCATATTAGGCATCAAGATCTATAGAGATAGATCGAGACGCTTAATAGGACTTTCACAAAGCACATACCTTGACAAAGTTTTGAAGAAGTTCAAAATGGATCAATCCAAGAAGGGGTTCTTGCCTGTATTGCAAGGTGTGAAGTTGAGTAAGACTCAATGCCCAGTGACTGCAGAAGATAGAGAAAAGATGAGTGTCATCCCCTATGCTTCAGCCATAGGCTCTATCATGTATGCAATGCTGTGCACAAGACCCGATGTCAGCCTTGCCATAAGTATGGTCGGAAGGTTTCAAAGTGATCCAGAAATGGAACACTGGACGGCGGTCAAGAATATCCTGAAGTACCTGAAAAGGACTAAGGACATGTTTCTCGTTTATGGAGGTGATCAAGAGCTCGTCGTAAAGGGTTACGTCGATGCAAGCTTTGACACTGATCCGGATGACTCTAAGTCACAAACCGGATACGTATTTATTCTTAATGGGGGTGCGGTTAGCTGGTGCAGTTCCAAGCAAAGCGTGGTAGCTGATTCAAATGCGAAGCGGAGTACATCGCTGCCTCTGAGGAGGCGAAGGAAGGTGTCTGGATGAAGGAGTTCATGACAGATCTTGGAGTAGTGCCTAGTGCGCTTAACCCAATGACTCTGTTTTGTGATAATACTGGTGCCATTGCTCTAGCCAAGGAACCAAGATTTCAGAAGAGGACCAGACACATAAAGCGACGTTTCAATTCCATCCACAATTACATCAAGGAGGACGACATAAATATTTGCAAAGTACACATGGATCTGAATGTTGCAGATCCGATGACTAAACCTCTTCCAAGGGCTAAACATGAACAACACCAGAACTGCATGGGTGTTCGATTCATTACAATGTAAATCACATAGTGATGTGAACTAGATTATTGACTCTAGTGCAAGTGGGAGACTGTTGGAAATATGCCCTAGAGGCAATAATAAATTGGTTATTATTATATTTCCTTGTTCATGATAATCGTTTATTATCCATGCTATAATTGTATTGATTGGAAACTTAAATACATGTGTGGGTACATAGACAACACTGTGTCCCTAGTAAGCCTCTAGTTGACTAGCTCGTTGATCAAAAGATGGTGAAGGTTTCCTAGCCATGGACATGAGATGTCATTTGATAACGGGATCACATCATTAGGAGAATGATGTGATGGACAAGACCCAAACTATGAACGTAGCATATGATCGTGTCAATTTATTGCTATTGTTTTCTGCATGTCAAGTATCTGTTCCTATGACCATGAGATCATGCAACTCCCTGACATCGGAGGAGTACCTTGTGTGTATCAAACGTCGCAACGTAACTGGGTGACTATAAAGGTGCTCTACAGGTATCTCCGAGGGTGTCTGTTGGGTTGGCATGGATCAAGACTGGGATTTGTTACTCCGTGTGACGGAGAGGTATCTCAGGGTCCACTCGGTAATACAACATCACAATGAGCCTTGCAAGCAATGTGACTAAAGTGTTAGCCACGAGATCTTGTATTACGGAACGAGTAAAGAGACTTGCCGGTAACGAGATTGAACTAGGTATAGAGATACCGACGATCAAATCTCGGGCAAGTAACATACCGAAGAACAAAGGGAACAGCATACGGGATTAACTGAATCCTTGACATAGAGGTTTGACCGATAAAGATCTTCGTAGAATATGTAGGAGCCAATATGGGCATCCAGGTCCCGCTATTGGTTATTGATCGTAGAGGTGTCTCGGTCATGTCTACAAAGTTCTCGAACCCGCAGGGTCTACACACTTAACGTTTGTTGACGATTAGTATAGTTGAGTTATTTTGTTAATGACCGAAGGTTGTTCGGAGTCCCGAATAAGATCCCGGACATGACGAGGATCTCCGGAAGAGTCCGGAGGTAAAGATTGATATATGTGATAATAGTGTTTTGATCTCCGGAAGGGTTCCGGAATTCACCGGAAGGGGTTCCGGATGTTTACCGAAGTGTTCGGGTGCAGCAACACTTTATATGAGCCAAAGGGGTAAAGCCCACGAGGTATTGGAAAGTGCAAAAGGAAGTTTTGCTGCTGCCTTAAGCGGTACTACCGCTGGTAAGGCAATACTACCGCGTAAGCGGTAATACCGCTTGTGTGAAGCGGTACTACCGCATAAGCGGTACTACCGCTTGTGTGAAGCGGTACTACCGCTCAAGCGGTACTACCGCTCATGAGCGGTACTACCGCTTGTGCACGGTACTGCAGGGATCCGAGTTGGACTCTTTCCCTGCGGGCCAAACCGACCTTGTGCGGGCAAAACCAACCTGGAGGAGGCTTTTACTCCAAGTTTAGACCCCAAGGCTCAACATATAAATAGAGGGGCAGGGCTAGCACACGGGACACATTAAGATTTCCCAAGCCATGTGCCGGCAACCCTAACCCTCTAGTTCTCCCGTCATAATCTCCGTAGTGCTTGGCGAAGCCCTGCAGAGATTATTCCTCACCACCATCACCACGCCGTCGTGTTGCTGGAACTCATCTACTACTTCACCATCGCTCGCTGGATCGAGGAGGTGAAGGCATCATGAAGCCGTACGTGTGTTGAACGCGGAGGTGCCGTCCGTTCGGCACTAGTTCGTGATCGGATCGAGGGACGACTTGCGATTTGGATCGCGGAGACGTTCGACTACATCAACCGCGTTTCTTAACGCTTCCGCTTAACGATCTACAAGGGTATGTAGATTCACTCTCCCTCTCGTAGATGCTCATCACCATGGATAGATCTTGTGTGTGCGTAGGAAAATTTTTGTTTCCCATGCAACGTTCCCCAACAGGAGGCACCGGCAAGAGGCATGACAATAGACCGAATCAGGGCCCCCCATAAGGCAAGTGTGGCTACACTGGTTAGCTCGATTCGGTGGCACCATGACTCAGCCAACAAATTTGTTCAAGTTCGATTAAAGTCAGGTTCAACTTGAATGGTGATGACCTGAGTCATAACAACATAATGAAATAGCAATGCATATGAGCATGATATCAGTGTAACCATAGATGGGCAACATAACCATTTAACAACATAACATGAACGATGATAAATCATTTATTCTACGGGATGCAACTGAGCATAGCATAACGATGATCACGAATATCACAAGTATTTTCATATCAATCCATAATGATTCATATGAGCATGTCATTACCACCAGCATCGGAAAATAAATCTGAGAACTAACATGATAATAATAATACTAGCAAATAAACATTTAACTTACTAGATGCAAATGATCAAGGCATAAGAACGAGCATGGATTCACAAGCATATATTATTCACAAAATAATTAAATGAGCAAACAACTATTTAAATATTCAAGTGGAAAACCATGGCTACTGCAATGCCATCATGCAAGTGGATACTGTGGCTTGCCTGGGGATGAAGGAACCATCGGGGAGAGGTGCGATGAACTCGCGGAAAGAATCGCCGGAAAAGTTTCCCTCCCGGCGGAGCTGTTTTAAAGGCAAGGGCAAAATGGTCATTTTCACAGCGTGACAACCTCATGAAAATGATACCATCGGAACGGGCTCGATGAACTAAGATCGTGGGCTTTGGAATCACCTGAATCGGAGTTACGGTTGTCGAGATACGGCCGTTCGTTCGTTAGGCAGAAAATTAAATAAAAATATTCATTTCTGCTGCTAACGGACGAACGTCCACAATATAAATATTTCGGCCGGCTGGGTTTAAACAGAAAGCGTATTTGGAGAAATGCGCCTTCCAGTAGGGGAAACGTATTTTCGCCCGAAGAAGAACTGAAAGGCGCTTTCCGTGGAGGAAGACGTATTCCGAAGAATACGCCTCCACTTATCCACGTCAGCGGGTCCGGGTCAACGCCCACTGTGGCTGACACGTGGGGCCCGCGGGGAGGTGGGGACCGTCCGGCCAGGTCATCATCTTCAACCCCCGAGTGCCCGCGGTGCCAAAGGAGAGGCGCGACGCCGGCGCCCGTCCCGGCGGCTCGGTCCATCCCCGGCCGAGCTCCAGCCACCGGGAAGACCGGCGCGGAGTGGCGCAACTGCCTGGAGGTAGCTCGCTCGCCGGAGAGCGCTGGAACAAGCAGGACCGCGACCACGGTGGATGGCGGCTACGGCGAGCTCGGGCAGCCCGACCCGGGGCACTAGAGGGGAGGAGGGCTTCGGGGTGAGCTTAGAGGTGGCGGTGGAGGTCCCCGGTGACCGCTAGGGAAAGAGGGAGGGGCCATGGAGCTCCAATTCGAGCGGCGGCCGACGACTAGGCTTCAGCCAGAGAGACGGCCAGGGAGCTCCTTGAGCTCAAATGAGGACTAGGGTGCGGCAATGGAAGGAAAGGAGGAGGCTGGGGCACAAGGAAGAGCTCGGGGCTGGCTATATGTAGCCGGGGCAAGATGCCCGAGTCCGGAAGCCGCCGCGGACGATGCCTCTGGCGCAACCGCGTGCGCGTGCGCATGCGTGGAGGGGGAGAGAGGTCTAGGGGGGGTTCATTCGGTGCTGATATGCCTCGGGGAGGAAAAGGACAAGGGCAAGGCGACGACGGCCGCGGGCATCCCGGGACGGCGTGGCTCACCGGAGAGGAAAGAGGAGAGGGGGAAGGCTCCAGAGGGGACACGTGGACGGAGGAGAGTGAGTGCAACGCAGTGGACAAGGTGCGGTGTCGCGAGGACGGCATTTGGGCGGCGGCCGAGGGCCCCGAAGCTCAGAGCACGCGTTCTGCCTGCAGTGCACGCGCTGTCCGCGTGGTCACCGCGTGCATAGTCCCACGTGGTGCATTCTGGCCAACCACAAGCTGTCTACCGTGTAGTCCATCCAGAGTAGGGACTCTATGAGTTGCTGGATCGAAGAAAACCACTGTGGGTTGATGGGAGTGATCAGAGAAAGTTTGTTGTTGCAAACTTAGGCATGAAATGTGATCAAATTAGAGGGGATAAGAGCTAACCAGGATGTCTCAGGGGTTTAGGGTAGGAAGGACTACAATACTGTGAATTTTGAAAAGATTTGGACCAGTATTTAACATAGTTGCTTTACAACTGCAATAACTGGTCCAGAAACTTGATCAGGAAGTAGCACTCACATGGATGCTTGGATTGGGCTGAAAATTGGTGGAGTATGATCATTTGGTCATATGAAGGCACCATAAAACTTTCATCCCATTTGGATAAGTATAAATGGTACGTCCTTCACAATGATCCACACTGGACAGAAACTTGGGGGAATTTTGTGGGAAAATGGCTTGGCAAAATAATGTGAATTTTGGCATTCTCAAGTGATATAGGGATATCTAGGTCCTGGATTAATTTCAGATTTTATGAAGCAATATAAAGTATAGTTGCTTCACAACCTGAAATTATGACCAGAAACAAAGATTTGAAGTTGTGCTCACATAGATTGTTGGATGGAGATGAAATTTGGTGGAGAGTAATTATTTGATCATATGAATGATCTACCAAAATTTCAACTCATTTGGATAAACCTAGCTGGTACTTCCTTCACAAAGCTTCTCTCTGGTCAGAAACTTTGGGAATTTGCTGAGGAAGATTTACTAGGTAAATGAAGCTGAATTTTGGCATGTGGCAATAATTTGGATATGAGAGAGTGCCCAAATTTTTTGAGGGCAATCAAGAAAGATAAATAGCACTTCCTTTACAAAGTGCCATACTGGACAGAATAGGAAATGAATATTCCTAAATTATTTTCGAACTAGGCCAGGATGGGTTTTGGCATATTTGTGGAATATATGATCCAAAGAATTTATGAGAATTTTGTGGGAATTTTATGGAAGACAGAAATGTAGGTTGCTTCACAACCTAAAGCAAACATGGTTATTCCTTTAATAGAAAAAGGAATATTCCCAATAAATAAATATTGGGGTTGGGCTAAGATGGAAATGACATGGTCTTGAGATAGAGTTGAGAATGACAAGCCACTTGGAAGTGGGAGGAGAGAAGATCTTCCCAGGTTTCAAGACCACATAGCCACGGAAAAAGAAATTCCAAATAAAATTTGAAGAAATCGAAAAGAAAAAGAAAGGGCCAAAAATGGGGTGTTACAAACCTACCCCCCTTACGATAAATCTCGTCCTCGAGATTTGGTTGCTCAGGGAACAAGTATGAATATTCTGACTTAAGGAAACCGTTTCCAACTCGGGTATCATTTTCCTTTGTAAATTGTTCCAACTGAATTGCATCTGATGGACTGCCTTGCTCTGGGGTGGTTTGCTTCACCATACCCCACATTCTGATAGGTCTTCCTTCATATGTTCATCCCTGCTCTAACTTCAATTCTTTTATGTCTGCTGGCTTGTCTGATATTATCATGACCGGGATTTCCATAAGTCCGGGAGTGATTGACGTGACATTCTTTTATCCAGCACCGATAGTATCAATGGTGTTGTGCATAAATTTCCTCGATGGACACAAAACATTTACTCCTTGCATCGGGTTACTAGATGCATGTCCTCCGGGTTCAAAACAATGCTGAGAATCATAGGCGTTCTTTTGGCAAAGTCTGACTGCTTGAAGGTAGTTCTGAATTACCTTGGTTGGCTCCACTGTCTCGAATCCGTACCGATGATTCGACTGTCACCTTGATATGAGGTCCTTACAAACAGAGTAGGCCCCTTGGGTGTGTGTTCATGATGATCAATACGGAATCATATTGTCTTGGGTATCCGTACCGTGTTGTTCCTGCACTGATTATCATACCTGTATTGCCGGTCTTGCTCCTTCATTATTGTTTTCTTTTGTCTGAATCTTTTGCTGAAAGAGCTTGGCCATAAATATCTTTAATTCTTTGTGTGACCATAGATGCGGTCAAGTGCAATATTCCGGCAATCATACCTTATCCTTATCCTCACGTAGTGCAGCAACGTTTAACTGGCAAGTTTATCATCTCTCGAGCTTTAACTGTAGGGCAATGATCATCCGAACCTTTGCATGAAATCGGCAAATAAATCAGTAGCCACCATAACGGTCTTTACAACTCAGATCTGGGACATTACTGAAATAACTCAACCATGGCCCATGACAGCTGAAAAGCAGCTCAGAGCATGAGGCAGTGTTGATAAGAAGAATGTAGCAGTTCCCTAAGACGACCGAAAAGCAGCTCAGAGCATAGGGCCGCTGCTACAAAAAGAAACTCAACAGCTGCCCGGGACAGCCGAAAGCAGCTCAGAACACGGGCCAGTTGTTGAAAAGAGAAATATAAAGGCGGCATCCACCCTGAACGGCCAAAAGCAGCTCAGAACACAGGCGTGGTGCCGGTACCAGGAAAGGTAAGCAAGGGTTCATCATGATCATATACCAGGTCCACAGTTACTTGTGTAGAGCTTACTGTTGTGGTCAATCATACATGACAGTAACAGAGGTTAATGATATCACTTTGTCGGGTGTGAGGAAGCTAGCCTTGATATCCACTGTCAAGATTATTGTCCCAACATTGTCTTACTTCATACCTTGTCAGTCCATGCATCACACTGGGGTGTATACTGGCTTTCTTCCTCTTCATGTGGTTGTCGGATTCTCATCATGCTTGCATCATCGTTCAAGTGACTTTGGCAGCATGCTCACAATAACTATGGAAGTATGTGTAACTGAGCATTTGATTCCCAAGGAAGACTTGTGTCCTGACTAGCTCGTGTTTCTGACCAAACTATTGCGGTTCTGATTCTTGAGATGCACTGCCATATGCTGCCAACTCACTGTGTAGTATCTTGTACTACTGGCGATGACTGTTTGTGGTGCCGTACTGACGAAGACTGGATAGCTTGTGTTGGAAGCTATCTAAGAGTATCGTGCTAAGGAAGACTGGATATCTTGCGCTCGAAGCTTTTGCCGGGATAGCTTGCTGAAGAAGACTGGGTATCGTACTTTAGAAGCTTTTCCTCCTGGTTGCTTACTGGAGAAGATTCGGTGCCTTATGCCGAAAGCTTTCTGCGGTGGCTTACCGAAGAAGACTGAGTCTCTTGCACTGTACGCTATCCACATATCGTACCGAGGAAGACTGTGGAACCTTGCGTCGTAAGCTTCCCTGGTAGCGTGCAGAGGAAGACTGGGTTGATTGCACCCGAAACTTTTCTCTCTGTTGTGCGGACTGAATGCCATGTATATATATATCCCCTTGATATTCCTTTGATTGGAAATGTACTGTTATCTTGCACACAAATTGTCTCCCAGCTGGTTCATTATGATTGTGATGGTTGCACGCTGATGTAAACTTGATGTTGATAATCATTCCAGAATATCATTTGTATTCCACCAGATATTCCAATACAACGCAGTCCTCTGAGATTTTCATAATGTTTAGCTGAGCTTCCAAATATTCGAAATCCTCACTGATTCTTCGAGTCCGGTGTCGGTTGATGAGCAACTTTCATAAGGGGAAAATAAGGTAACACCGAGGGCCCAAAAAGAAGCCAAAAGAAACGACTAAAACACAAACACGCACAACATTAAGATTACATACAAGCAACATCACATTTTACAGCTATTCACCTCACTATGCATGCCTACCTAAGCACACAATTCTCGAGGAAACTTCGGTACTACGATCTAATATGCTGTGGCGGTGTGCACGAAAGTGGATCAGTGTGTGGAGCAGTTGGTGTAAATAGAGCTACACCAAGAGCCGGCTCAACATCGGTTGCATCCGGACGGCTCGGAGGTGAGGACGGACTCGGTGATCACGTAGCGAGACATGGATGTCACGGCCACATCATCATCAAACGTACGGAAGGGAACCGTACTCGTCTAGGGAATGGGTGATAGGGTAGGATAGCGGTGGAAAGCAGGGCCTGCTGGCATTGCCCTTTTTTGATAGCAAAGATCAGTAAGGGTTGCCAAGGCGACGGGTTGGATGGCCAGATTCGGGGTAGAAACATGTCTACCACCGAAACAATAGGCGTGGCTGAAGAGAAAATATTGGTGCGATACCTGTGCATCAATCCTGCAAATGATCAACACCACTAGGTACCTCGGCATCACTCCGCTGGGACAGAGATGACACCAAACACCAAAAAAACGAGTATGCAAAGCGGGAGGGTGCAGGTAGTGGATCGAAACCGATGC
Source organism: Elymus sibiricus (assembly GCA_039707655.1). Lineage (NCBI taxonomy): Eukaryota > Viridiplantae > Streptophyta > Magnoliopsida > Poales > Poaceae > Elymus > Elymus sibiricus. The sequence continues at coordinate 69,883,967 of CM077674.1, forward strand.
CACCTACAATCACAAAATCCACCGTTACAGACAAGATAATAAGTCTATATGCATGCTATGCAGCAAACAAATGCAACAACCAAATGCAACAACCAAATGCAACAAGCAAGCTAGACTCTGAACTACCGGTTTCTAATGCTCGTGCTGGCTAGGGCGTCCTACAACCAGACCTGCTCTGATACCAATCGCTGTGGCACCCCGGCTCAGAGAGACCGGAACACCCCGTATTCTAGCCCAGAGATCAAGTCTTCTGGAATACGGCACTACTTGGCATAGAACAAATCAGCTCTTTATTATGAATAAACGGGGTACAAGGGTTCGATATTACAAAGGTTACAGGGCACGGCGACACTTCGCCTGCTAAGGTAGTTCTATGCTAGCAACGGAAAATCTCGAAGCGGAATAAAGTCTAGCAGCGGAACAACGACGACGGCGATGGACTCCACTCCGCAGGGACTCTGGCTGGGACGCACCCTAGAGCGCAACCTCGGGATCCTCGACGAACAAGCAATCACGACATCACCTGCAATCTGGCATGACACGCCAGGTGAGTACTTTGAATGTACTCGCAAGCTCACATCAACCAAAGCAATCATGACATACAACAGCATGGCATTTACAGGTTAATCATCAATGATGAACAAAATACTACTAGAACAACATGAGCATGGCAGGTATAATTCATGATATGAACATGATGATACTAGCACTAGCATGCAAGGGGGTCGACGTTTAAGGTCCCATGGACCAACTTACTCTGCTCGGAGGTTATCTCGTAACCACCTCAAGTATCAATCTTGCTTACCGTCGTGATCATCACACGACCATCTCATGATCAACCAAGCTTGGTATCAACTATACCATCGTGATCATCATATGACCACACAAAGCTTGATCTCTACCTGTGATCATCGCATGACCACATAAAGATCCACCAACTTCTTTTCTCATCGAACCGGGTTTTTTTATTATTCAGGTTAATATTTCTGTTGACCCATAGTGTGACCTACTACGAACTGTGTCCATGACCGAGGACGCGGCTATCGATAGAGTATACACTCTGCAGAGGTTAGTACACTGTACCCACACTACGGAACTCATGGCCTCGTTCTCCCATTCGTGTGGACCAACGACATTCCGACAAAACCAATCTATTGCATGACACTCTCCCGGCCACTCCGACAAACTCCCCTTTGGGTTATGTCCTGGGTTGCCCCGATGTCAACTCGTGACATCCGCCACCTTTGTGGCTGCCACCGTCGTGACCAAACAAAACCAACTCGTCCCAAACGGGGACAACCGTGCGCACACAACTCGGGCACAAGGCTTATGGCCGCCTACCAGATCAGGGTAGCGCGCGCACATAACCTTCCCTAGTTGGAGGCACCGGCGAGAGGCATGACAATAGACCGAAGCAGGGCCCCCCATAAGGCAAGTGTGGCTGCACTGGTTAGCTCGATTCGGTGGCACCATGACTCAGCCAACAGATTTGTTCAAGTTCGATTAAAGTCAGGTTCAACTTGAATGGTGATGAGCTGAGTCATAACAACATAATGAAATAGCAATGCATATGAGCATGATATCAATGTAACCATAGATGGGCAACATAACCATTTAACAACATAACATGAACGATGATAAATCATTTATTCTACGGGATGCAACTGAGGATAGCATAAAGATGATCACGAATATCACAAGTATTTTCATATCAATCCATAATGATTCATATGAGCATGTCATTACCACCAGCATCGAAAATAAATCCGAGAACTAACATGATAATAATAATAGTAGCAAATAATCATTTAACTTACTAGATGCAAATGATCAACGCATAAGAACGAGCATGGATTCACAAGCATATATTATTCACAAAACAATTAAATGAGCAAACAACTATTTAAATATTCAAGTGGAAAACCATGGCTACTGCAATGCCATCATGCAAGTGGCTATTGTGGCTTGCCTGGGGATGAAGGAACCATCGGGGAGAGGTGCGATGAACTCGCGGAAAGAATCGCCGGAAAAGTTTCCCTCCCAGCGGAGCTGTTTTAAAGGCAAGGGCAAAATGGTCATTTTCACAGTGTGACATCCTCATTAAAATGATACCATCGGAACGGGCTCGACGAACTGAGATCGTGGGCTTTGGAATCACCTGAATCGGAGTTACGGTTGTCGAGATACGGCCGTTCGTTTGTTAGGCAGAAAATTAAATAAAAATATTCATTTCTGCTGCTAACGGACGAACGTCCGCAATATAAATATTTCGGCCGGCTAGGTTTAAACAGAAAGCGTATTTGGAGAAATGCGCTTTCCAGTAGGGGAAACGTATTTTCGCCCGAAGAAGAACTGAAAGGCGCTTTCCGTGGAGGAAGACGTATTCCGAAGAATACGCCTCCACTTATCCACGTCAGCGGGTCCGGGTGAACGCCCGCTGTGGCTGACGCGTGGGATCCGTGGGGAGGTGGGGCCCGTCCGGCCAGGTCATCATCTTCAACCCCCGAGTGCCCGCGGTGCTAGAGGAGAGGCGCGACCCCGGCGCCCGTCCCGGCGGCTCGGTCCATCCCCGGCCGAGCTCCGGCCACCGGGAAGACCAGCGCGGAGTGGCGTACCCGCCTGGAGGTAGCTCGTTCGCCGGAGAGCGCTGGAATGAGCAGGACCGCGGCCGCTGCGGATGGCGGCTACGGCGAGCACGGGCAGCCCGGCTCGGGGCACTAGAGGGGAGGAGGGCTTCGGGGTGAACTTAGAGGTGGCGATGGAGGTCCCCGGTGACCGCTAGGGGAAGAGGGAGGGGCCATGGAGCTCCAATTCGACCGGCGGCCGGCGACTAGGCTTTGGCCAGAGAGACGGCCAGGGAGCTCCTTGAGCTCAAATGAGGACTAGGGCGCGGCATTAGGAAGGAGAGGAGGAGGCTGGGGCACAAGGAAGAGCTCGGGGCTGGCTATATGTAGCCGGGGCAAGATGCCCGAGTCCGGAAGCCGCCGCGGACGCGCAGACGATGCTTCTGGTGCGACCGCGTGCGCGTGCGCATGCGCAGCGGGGGAGAGAGTTCTAGGGGGGGTTCATTCGGTGCTGATATGCCTCGGGGAGGAAGAGGACAAGGGCAAGGCGACGATGGCCGCGGGCATCCCGGGACGGCGTGGCTCGCCGGAGAGGAAAGATGAGAGGGGGAGGGGTCCAGAGGGGACACGTAGACGGAGGAGAGTGAGTGCAACGCAGTGGACAAGGTGCGGTGTCGCGAGGACGGCATTTGGGCGGCGGCCGAGGGCCCTGAAGCTCAGAGCACGCGTTCTGCCTGCAGTGCACGCGCTCTCCACGTGGTCACCGCATGCACAGTCCCACACGGTGCATTCTGGCCAACCACAAGTTGTCTACCGTGTAGTCCATCCAGAGTAGGGACTCTATGAGTTGATGGATCGAAGAAAACCACTGTGGGTTGATGGGAGTGATCAGAGAAAGTTTGTTGTTGCAAACTTAGGCATGAAATAGTGATCAAATTAGAGAGGATAAGAGCTAACCAGGATGTCTCAGGGGTTTAGGGTAAGAAGGACTACAATACTATGAATTTTGAAAAGATTTGGACCAGTATCTAACATAGTTGCTTTACAACTACAATAACTGGTCCAGAAACTTGATCAGGAAGTAGCACTCACATGGATGCTTGGATTGGGCTGAAAATTGGTGGAGTATGATCATTTAGGCATATGAAGGCACCATAAAACTTTCATCCCATTTGGATAAGTATAAATGGTACTTCCTTCACAATGATCCACACTGGACAGAAACTTGGGGGAATTTTGTGGGCAAAATGGTTGGCAAAATAATTTGAATTTTTGCTTGCTCAAATGATATAGGGATATCTAGGTCCTGGATTAAATTCATATTTTATGAAGCAATATAAAGTATAGTTGCTTCACAACCTGAAGTTATGACCAGAAACAAAGATTTGAAGGTGTGCTCACATAGATTGTTGGATGGAGATGAAATTTGGTGGAGAGTAATTATTTGATTATATGAATGATCTACCAAAATTTCAACTCATTTGGATAAGCCTAGCTGGTACTTCCTTCACAACGCTTCTCTCTGGTCAGAAACTTTGAGAATTTGAAGATTTACTTGGCAAATGAAGCTGAATTTTGGCATGTGGCAATAATTTGGATATGAGAGAGTGCCCAAAATTCTTGAGGGAAATCAAGAAAAGATAAATGGCACTTCCTTCACAAAGTGCCATACTGGACAGAATAGGAAATGAATATTCCTGAATTATTTTCGAACTAGGCCAGGATGGGTTTTGGCATATTTGTGGAATATATGATCCAAAGAATTTATGAGAATTTTGTGGGAATTTTAGGGAAGACGGAAATGTAGGTTGCTTCACAACCTAAAGCAAACAGGGTTATTCCTTTAATAGAGAAAGGAATATTCCCAATAAATAAATATTGGGGTTGGGCTAAGATGGAAATGACATGGTCTTGATATGGAGTTGAGAATGACAAGCCACTTGGAAGTGGCAGGAGAGAAGATCTTCCCAGGTTTCAAGACCACATAGCCACGGAAAAAGAAATTCCAAATAAAATTCGAAGAAATCCAAAAGAAAAAGAAAGGGCCAAAAATCGGGGTGTTACAGATTTCCATGTGATGGAAATACAACCTAGGACTTGCATGTGATACAGTCCGACGTATTTTGTCAATCCAGAGGATGCTAGTGAATGTGCAAACTTCAGAGTTCCAGCAATGGACAGAAGAGAGCAAAATGGAGTTGGAATCTTCGTTTTTGATGAAATAGTCAAAAGAGTTTGATTTCATCAATGGATAACGAAGATGCTTGTGGTTACAAGAAAGTAAGTGGGAGCATAATAATATTTCTTAAAACCTTGTGTGCTTGACACATTGTTGATTGGAAATAATATAAATTTCTTGACACGAATTAGGACTTCATTAAAAATAGTTTTTCGATGGAGTGCTTGGGCTAAGTAGCCTTGATATTAGGCATAATTATCTATGAGATAGAATTGCCTGATAGGGCTAAGCCTAAATACATATTGACAAGATGCTAAAATAGTTTAGCATTAAAACGCCATGGAGTGATTCTTGCCGAAGTCACATGGAAAGAGTTTTGCAAGACTCGGTGTCCTAAAACACTGATGACCAAAATACATGATGGAGATTCCACACACTTTTGTGTTTGGATTAATCATGTATTCCATGGTATGTAAAACAACCAGATATGTCCAATACTCCCAAGTTGTTGCGAGTATAGATACCAAAGTGATCAAAGTGTTGATCATGGGATAACAGTGAAAAATGTCATTGAGTACTAGAGTAGCACTGATGACATGTTTTCTCGCAAGCTGAGATTATGAAGTGCTCATTGTAAGAAATTACATCGATACAGTCTTCATCAATGCTCCATGCGATTTTCGATTTAAATTAAGGGTTTTGTGTAATATACAATATGGTGGCACGGTAGTTGGAAATTGTTCCAAACAGGTTACTGTGGTGAATTCTATAACAAAGGCTAAGTATGTTGACGCTTTGGTAGCGACAAAGAAGATGTTGAATCATATAGTTCATTCATGAACTTAGTATGGTTCCAAGATGGCTTTGGTCAATGGGACACTATTGCAGATAGTTGCTCCATAGCTCAGTCTGAGGAATCAAGGTTTAACCTGTGATTCACATATATACAAAGCCAAGTCCACACAAAATATGTATTTTGTGAAAGCGTGAAAATGCGAGGATATGCAACAATACACATGGCCCATAAGTTCTCAGGTCTGTTGGACAAAGACTATACCACAAGCGATGCATTTTTTACACCGGTATGCCATAGGTGTAAAGTGCATCAGCATTAACTAGATTATTGACTCTAGTGCAAGTGGGAGTCTGTAGGAGATGTGCCCTAGAGGCAATAATAAATGTTATTATTTATCCCCATGTTCCTAATTATGTTTATGTTCCATGCTATAACTGCTATGGTTCTCGAGTCTACAATAACCACGAGGCTCGAAGGAAGACTCATATGTACGTGTGGAATAATAAACGGTAAAAAGTATTCCTAGTCAAGCCTCTAAGACTGGTTCAAGTGTTGCATGATGATCACGTTTTCCTGGTCATGGGCATGTCTATGCCGGCAACTTTGAGGGCACATTGTTAGGAGAACACTTGTGTTGAATCGACCCGAATTAATGTTATGCTATGAGATACATTCGTCACAAGTTAATGGTTTATAACACAGAGAAAGTTAACGTTTGCATAATTCCTTAGACTACGAGAGTATCGAGTTTCTTCATGCTTGCTTCATGAACTTTGGGGCTTGTTAAACGTCATCCGTAACTGGGTAGCTTTTACGGCGGCTTACGGGTTCATGGGAAATTATGTCAAGGGACTTGATAGCTCAAGATTGGGATTTGCTCCTCCGACGATGAAGAGATATTCTTTGGGCCCTCTCGGTGTTACGGTATCCATCATCGTCTGGCTAGACACAATGTGATTTGATCACAGGGATGCCGGAACGCGGAAATGAGAAGAGAGAACAAAACCGGTAACGAGGTAACTGGCATAGTGACAAAGTTGTTGATCCAAGGGGATGCCGATAAATCTCACCTCGGGTTTTGTAACATATCGCGAAGCAACAGGAATGGCACACGACAACCGGAGGTTCACTCGAATATTTATTCGTGTGGGTATAGGGGTCAATATGGGTGTCCACGGCTCCGATATTGATCATTGATCGAAAAGTGTTCCGGTCATGTCTATACTTCACCGAACCTATAGGGTCACATGCTTAAGGGTCATCTATCTGCTGAATGCTAGACAGGGAGTCTGAGAGAAAGTCACCGGAAAAGTTTCGGAGACAACGGAAGAGTTCCGGAGAGAGAACACCGAAAGAGTTTCGGTAAAACTGTAAAGTTGTTTCGGGGTATACCATTAAGTCAAATTGGTTTCGGCACACGCCTGGAAATTCTTGGAGGGTGCCAGAATTGTTCTGGGAACTTCTGGGATTTTTTCGGAGAAAAAACCCAGAAATGTTCCGGAGCTGCCGGAACCGCTTTGGTTGCTTTTCGCAGATGAAAATCACTAATCCGGAATTGTTTCGGAACGCGTCCAAAATTATTTTAGTGGGTAATGGAAATGTTCTAAGACCTACAGCAATATTTTTGGATTTAATGATCGCGGAAAAATGTTTCCATGAATAGTGAAAATCACTTTATGGTTACTTTATGGAAAGCCACCTTTTTGGGCTTTGTCCCAAAATATCTTAGGGATGACATGGATGGATGAGAGCCACCCTACCCCTTGGGTTTTCCTATAAATAGAGGTGGAGAGGCACTCTCGACACTCACTCTTTCTCATATACAAATGTCATGCATGATCTGGCCTTCTCTCTCCCTCCCCGCGAAATAGTTTCGTAGAGCCGAAAGGTTGTCTGGGTTCCGGTGGGAACTAGTTCTGGACGGCGAAGCCCTGCCGGATAGATGACACCGTATGTGTGCAACCCCGTAGAGAGGTCGTAGGTTCGATCTTTTTGCTCGATGGGCTGTTCGAGAGTGCCTCCCGAAGGGCTGTCCGAGTGATCGTCCGAGATTCTGTGAGTGCCTCCCGAAGGGCTGTCCGTGACTCCGTCCGGGGGACTGTCCGACCGCCTCCCGAATGGCTGTCTGGGGGACTGTCCGACAGCCTCCCGAAGGGCTGTCCGAGGGACTGTCCGAGGGGCTGACGAGGGAGTACATCCTCGCGGTTGGGAGGTTGTAAATCCTAGCTGCGGGGATCTGCACCGACGATCAACATCGACTCTACTTCCGCTGCGCTATGAGTCGGTAACGATCAGATCAAACCCTGTATGCATCTCCATAGTGATCCTGTGCATGCTCGCAGTACCGGAAATTTTTGTTTTCTGCTGCGTTCCCCTACAGGTACATGGTGCTGCAACCAATCGCACCGGGAGCTGCGACCGCCCACACAAGGAGTTGCAATTGGTGGTGAGAGAAGTTGTGACCCGTCGCCGACATGCAGGAACCAGCCACCACTGAGTAGCCATGCTATCTACTAAGGAAACCCAGGACATGAGGAGTTGGTGTCGATATGGTTTACTACAACAGTGTAGTAATTTGGCTCAGTTTTCTAGCGTAATAAATTGAACTCAAAATGTTATTGCTAATTTTGAAGCTCCTACAAATTATCATTTACAGTCTAGTAAAATAATCAGCTGAAAATTAATACAACTAAATTTTATTTTATTGTATTTCATTATTTGCTAGAAGAAACTTCTGTGAAGTTGGTCATCACTAATGCTGAGCAAAGACTTTTTTAATCTAGTTTACTAAATGAATACATATATTTGGAGGCAAAAGGCATCGGTGGACATGGTTCAAATGTTGCCATATGAGTCCAGCATATGCACGTAGTCCCATATGATAGCTAGATGTTATGGCATGCATTTAAGCATCCATATATTTGTTTGATAGCTTATGTTCGTAGTTTTATTGAATAGTGACCATATCTAGCAAACTACACATCAAATTAATGTGCATATCTCGTAGAAAATCTTGTAATTATTTGGAGAGAGAGAAGGGGGGGGGTGCAAGATCACGGTGTCAAATTTGTCAAATTCATGGGTTATTAAATGCATATATATGAACATATGTAGACACACATATATTTTAATGGACCATGTATTAATTGGTTTCAATGGACCCATTGTCTGTTAGTGGAATTTCATGTGTTGTGTGCGGGATGTGGGATCACCAACATTAAGAGAAAAGATATGCTTACATTCACTGGTAATGAGTGGATCATATGTGTTGCATAGTTACTCACTGGAGGATATTAATAAATTATTTGCAGGTATGTACACAACAAAACACCATTGACATATGTACGTACACAACAAAACACCATTGATACATGGGCCACCGATAACCAAACCAGATGAAAATCTTGTGTGATATGCATATGTGCGGGCGGTGGAGACCATGGTTTTAGTCTTACACTCTACGATGAGAGGAGCATGTATGTCATGCATGCAGAAGATAGGTGTCTGCTCTTTGGCAATACTGAAATTTATCAACACTAAAAAGGCATGCGTGTGTTGTCTCTAGCAGTCTTCATGTCTACAATTGCTTGCGTTGCCAAACCAAAAAAAATCGCAAATAAATGCTAAAATCTTAAGGTCAACTTAGCATGTTTCAGAGTGTTCCTATGAGGGTGATAAGCAGTATATTAGTTATTGTTGAATCTCTATTTGTGTGGACCAACAAACTACCAATGTATCAAACTAATTAGTGAAAGTAGGTTTGTTACCAGCAAGGGCTATAAATACACTATCCTGATCCTTATTCTCCATCCCCAAGCTCTAAGCATTATTCGTAATTCATACGACCAAAAGTCTGTAGTTTCACCTATCTAGTCTCATGGATCCATTAGTCAACCAAGGGTGGGCCTCATTAGAGGAAGAGGAGGCAAGGTCACTCATTGCTAAGCACAACAACCACAAAATCATGTACGATGACAAGAACATGAGGCACAACAACGTCGTGGATGCTCTCCATGAATTGTTCCCTTCAAAGATAAGGCAACAGGTAACAGATCTTTATGTCAATCTCGTCATGGAATTGTATATGATGCATTCGAGGGAGGAGGGACATGTTTTTGGTGGCAATACGCATAGCGTTTGCCCCATTAACCTTGTGAACGGTAACTTTGGGGTTTCGGATGAGGAGAGTGGTGCGAGCAACAAATGTGGCATCAATACCACGAGTGACCATGTGATTGATGGCTATGGGGTACGAGAGGAGGAGGCAGCAACCATGGATGATAATGGATTGATATTTGGTCGTGCATTGGAGGATATGAGGATCACAGAGATGAAGGACGCCTTGTTGATGGTACACAAGAATAAGATGCAGGTGTTGGAGAAAAATATCCTAGTGATGAACCAATTGTTGCCCCACGCCAAGGGAGGTTTTGGACCATCGAGGAACACAAGGAATCAATGTCTACTCTGTTTTTGTCATGTATTTTTAATCGTTCTTTACTTTAAATGACCATATACTAATTATATGTGGTAGTTAGGTTAAGTTTGTGATGATATATCTTTGCACTTTATTCTATATATATGGTCTCATAAATAAGACCTCCCGAACAAGTTCTAGACTTATGAACTTTCAACCCTTACTTTTCTCTGTGATTTATCAAATTTATGTGATTTGAAATTAGGTAACAGAAATGTAGTACGATAAGGCCATTAAATTCCAATATGGCATTACTTGTTCCAATTCAAAAGATTGATAACACGTGGAACCATACCAAGCAACTAAGATAATGTTTAATTATAGTTTGTTATGGCCATCTATGTTACAGAATGTTCACACGTCTATGGATTTCTGATCAACATACATACTATGTTGTACCATAATTCCATGAAAATAAGCATGTGTTGTTGAAATGGTTAGAAACCTATTAGACTCGTACTTTCCTTCTTCAATGTATATATCTGCATAAGTCAGGTTATTTGGTGTATCTAAAATTATTGGTTGCTTCAATAAAACAACTTGATCGACAATTCATCTTTGATTCCACAATTGAACATAACAAATTGCAATGAACCTTGATTTGCAGGTTGTTTCTTCGTGGGTTGTGTGTCTACGGTCGTGGCGATTGGAAAAACATATCCATGCACTTTGTCACTACTAAAACTCATGTCCAAGTCTCAAGCCATGCACAAAAGTACTTCAGGAGGCTACAAAAAAGAGCATCGTCCGGGATGCAGTGTTATAGCATCAACGATGTTGGGCTCCATGATAATGACCCATGGGCGGAAAATAATAATTCTGGCCCTTGGCAAACGCTTGGTTTCACTGGGCTCAACAACGAAACAAGCTTCGGGTTACAGGCTCCGGCAAGCTCGTCCATAGGCATGAGCAACCAACCTCAGTTATGGCCACCTTTCATATATAGTCAAGAAGTGAGCCAGCAGCCGGTGTGGAGTGAGCATCAGATGATGGGGCCTACTGGAGTTGTAATAGATGGCAGGGGAAATTCTACGCCTCCATGCCAACAAGGAGACTTGTTTTCTCTTGGCAATAATGTATGAATAATATGTAGTAGATCATAGGATTGGACCATGTTTTGGAAGCTAGAACATTAAGGTATGGGTATAAACGAATTTCCCTCCAAAAGATGACAACATAATATGGTGAAGACAATATGGCTAAAGTTCTTGTTTGGAAAGTCAATAATTTTATGTTTGTAAGAAACAATGTATTTCACCTTAAATATGCATCGTTATATTTTGGTCCACACAAATAGAGATTCAACTACTCTAATATACTGCTTATGACCCTCATACGAACACGCCGAAACATGTTAAGTTGACCTCAATATTTTAGAATTTACTTGTCTTTTTTTTTGGTTTGGTAACGCAAGCAATTGTAGACATGAAGACTGCTAGAGACAACACACACAAGCCTTTTTAGTTTTGATAAATTTAAGTATTGCCAAAGAGCACACACCTATCTTCTACATGCATGACATGCATGCTCCCCTCATCGTAGAGTGTAAGAGTAAAACCATGGTCTCCATCGCCCACACATATGCATAGCACACAAAATTTACATCTGGTTTGGTTACTGGTGGCCCATATATCAAAAAAAGGCTTTTTGTTGCGTGGTACATATGTCAGTGGTGTTTTGTTGTGTACATACCTGCAAATAATTTATTAATATCCTCCATTGAGTAACTATGCTACACATATGATCCACTCACTACCAGTGAATGTAAGCATATCTTTTCTCTTAATGTTTTTGATCACACATCCCACACACAACACATGAAATCCCATTCATAGGCACTGGGTTGTTTGAAACCAATTAATACATGGTCCATTAAAATATATACGTATCTACATATGTTCATATATACACATTTAATAACCCATGAATTTGACAAATTTGATTCCGTGATCTTGCACCCCCCTCTCTCCAAATAATTTCAACATTTTCTACGTGATATGCACATTAATTTGATGTGTTGTTTTATAGATATGGTCACTATTCAATAAAACTATGAACATAACAGTTGATAAACGAATATATGGTTGCTTAAATGCATGCCAAAACATCTAGTTATCATATGGGACTACGTGCATATCCTCGACTCATATAGCAACGTGTAAACCATGTCCATGGATGCCTTTTGCGTCCAAATGTATGTATCGTTTAGTAAACTAGATTAAAAAAGTCTTTGCTCTGCATTAATGATGACCAACTTCATAAAAGTTTCTTCTAGCAAAGGATGAAATATAATAAAATAAAATTTAGTTGTATTAATTTTCAGGTGATTATTTTACTAGATTGTAAATGATAATTTGTAGGAGCTTCAAAATTAGCATAATATTTTGAGTTTAATTTATTACGCTAGCAAACTGAGCCAAATTACTACACTGATGCAGTAAACCATACCAACACAAACTCCTCATGTTGTGGGTTCCTTAGTACATACCGTGGGTACTCGGTGGTGGCTGGTTCCAGCAGGTCACAACTTCTCTCACAGCCGATCTCAGCTCCCCGTGCGGGCGGTCGCAACTCCCCGTACGATTGGTTGTAGCACCATGCACCGTGGGGTTGCGGTGCAGGGAGGATCTGCAAGGAGCGTTGACCTCGACTTGGAATCCCTTGCAGCGGGAATGAGTGCGCCATGACTTGTGTGGTGCCATGGTTACTTGCGGAGGCGGCAACCGATTTGTAGGAGAGTAAAGGGGAAGCATCCAAGTGGGCGCGTGTATGAGCTTGGGAAATCCATGGCAGATATGAACTTGGGGGATCCGAGGGGGATTTGCTTTCGGGGAGTGTCGATGTCAAAACCGGCAGACCTCGGGGTAGGGGGTCCCGAGCTGTGGATCTTGGGTCGGTGGTAACAAGGACAAGGGAGACGATGTTTACCCAGGTTCGGGCCCTCTTGATGGAGGTAATATCCTACGTCCTGCTTCTATTTATATTGATGGAGATGTATCAAATACAGAGTTGATCTACCTCGAGATCGTAATGTGTGTCTAACTTCTAGGGCTAGGTGAGCGATATTGCGTTGATGTCCTCCCTCGGGCTAAACCCTATGGCTTATATACACGCCAGGGAGGGTATCTAGGGTTACAAAGTCGGTATCTAGGAGAGAGGCGGCAGGAGAGATCTTGGAGTATACGTCAAGTCTTCGATAGAGACAGTCTCGATCACACTTCCTGTGTACGGCCTCCGGAGTCTGTCTTGATCACGTACGAGGGCCCCTCGGCCCATCCGAGGAGACGGGCCGGCTGGGCTAGCACCCCCTGATCCAAGACACCGTCAGTAGCCCCCGAACTGATCTTCTATGCCGAGGACGACTTTCTCAACAGACACCACCTCGGATCCGAAGTCTTTGGCTTGACAGACAAGTTCCCCTTCATATTTCATCTTCTCTTAATGGAGCGCTGACATCCGAGGTCCAACCGAGCTTGCACCCTGCCCAAAGGGGGTAAATATCTTAGCCTCGAAGGCTCGTTGTTCAGGTATGAGCGGTCCAATCCGGCCTGACAACTTTATCGACAAGGCTTGCCCCACGACAGGTCGAGCAGTTACTGCCTCCCCCCCCCTAAATCGTGGTTCGAGGCAGCCTTTTACTGGCACGTCCCCTCGAGGCAGAGATCGTGCCCGTTTTCTTAGGGATATCATCAAGATCTTGTTTCCCCCCATATGCTCAACGGCATTTTTTATGGGAATAGCGAGTTTATCGGCGCAGCGAGGGGGACTCTTGGCCTTTCATAGGCTTATAAGAACAAAAAGGAGGACAACGCAATCGACCACGCTCCCATTCTCCCCCTACTGCTTCGTCTAGCTCCAGCACCCAGATCCATCCTGCCCGCTTTTCCCTTTAGCGAGCCCAACCTCCACCACCAGCCATGGCCGACACCCTCAAGGGGCACTGGGGTGGCTCCGTCGTGACGGCCGCGACCATCTCAGAGCTGCGCAGCGCGGGGTACCTGACCCCCGCCACCATCGCCCGCGCTCCGGTGGCTGGCCAGCTGGTGCCCGCTCCCAACGCCGGGGAGCGGGTAGTCTTCGTCCCCCACCTCATCCGAGGTCTGGGGTTCCCATTGCATCCCTTCGTGCATGGAGTGATGTACTACTATGGGCTGAACTTCCACCACATGGCCCCCAACTCCATTCTTCACCTCGCCTCCTTCATCACGGTCTGCGAGGCCATCCTCCGCTGCGAGCCGCACTTCGGCCTATGGCTGAAGCTCTTCGGAATTAAGCCGAAGTCCAGCGGCTCGGATCTCGCGGAGTGCGGAGGGGCCATGATCAGCAAAAACCAGGGGGCCACCTGGTTCAAGGGCACCTTCATCGAAACGGTGAAGGAGTGGCAGAAAGAGTGGTTTTACATCACTGAATCGCTCGCCCCTGGTCAGACCGAGGTTCCGGCCTTCTCAGCCGGGCCTCCCAAGAAGCTCAAATCCTGGAAGGAGAAGGGCGTCGCCTGGGGGAACCCAGAAGAGGTGGAGACCCTGATCGATAGGATCTTGTGGTGGTCCACCACGGGGAAGGTTGAGCTTGGAGACGTCATCAACGTCATGCTCAACCGCCGCATACTCCCTCTCCAACTTCGGGCTACCCCGATGTGGGCACAAAAGCCCGAGGACATGGACACCATCACCACCTTCTTCTGCTCCACCTTGGCCACCATGTGGACGAGACTCATGAAGCTGGCCAAGGACAAGATCCCCAAGGATGGGGAGGACCGCATCCTTGAACATGGCTATGAAGCCCCCCCGGTGAGTGGTCCAGCCCCTCAATCGTTATTCTTTGCCCATCGTACCGAGGAGTAAAGTTTTGCTTGAATCATCGTGTTTGATGTTTTGCAGAAGTGGTTGGCCTGGGTACAAGAAGTGCGATGCCCGGCCCCACTGCCAGAGGAGCCTCCGACTCCCCTGCTCTCTGCGCTCCTGACTAAGGAGCCGCATGTGGTGGCCCCCAAAGGGACGAAGTCCCAGAGGGGGAGGTCAAGTGCTCGGACTCGGGGGACTTCGGTCACCCGGTCCGAAGAGACCCACACCTCCACGGCCCAAGACGGCAACGCAGAGGAGGGTGAGGAGGAGGAGGTCCCCCCCCCCCCCCCGAAGGGGAAGAGGTCGGCGTTAGAAGACGCTGACGTGGGCATGCCGCTGAAGGGCCCAAAGAGGCCGAGGCGAACCTCGTCTGGGGCTGCCAACAAGTTGTCGGAGAGAGCCGAACTCTCCGGTGACTCAGAAGAAGACTTCCTCACTGTGGGGAGGAAGAAGCCGGCGCCCCGAGGGTAGGCCGTCGTCTTTGCATCCCGTCTTTCAATTTGACAAGTTATTTCTAGGCAAGGGGAAACTTACAAAGGCGTCTTTTCTTATGTACTCCACCGAGGGTAATCCCCAGTGGTTCCTCAAGCGGGTTGCCATCCACCAGCGGGACTCCAGAGCCCGCTGATCCTCCCCCGGCACATGACGGGCTAGGGGAGGCAACATCCACCTTGGTCCCTGACGTTAACACGACAGGGGCCGATGAGGTGGCCATCATGGCCGAGGTCGACACCTCGGCCCAACAGGACCCGGGGGAGAAGCGCCCCGCGGTCATCGAAGAAGGGCTGGGCCAGTCATCGGCCCAGCCGACATCTATCTTGGCTCCGCCGCCCCAGGTGGAGGCTACCCGGGTAGATGTATCAGAGGTCATCCCTCCACCCCATCCAACTGCCCAAGGACGGGATGGCGCGGGGTGGACCGAGGAGATGGAGGACGCCCTGAAGGGCTCCTCCATCAAAGAAGAGCACCGTGCCTTGGTAGGTGCGGCGCTACAGGGCTACCGGTCCACAGGGGCCGGCCTGCATGAGGTTTTCAAGAACCTCATAGCAGGTTTCGAGGTACGCTTTCTATCTGCGCATCCAGTCTAATTTGTTTATTTGAGCTTTTTTGAGTTATGAGTTTGTCCGAGGACATAAGAGTACAGCCTGCTAAACGGCTTAGTGAGTGAGTAGCCCCCGGGCCCGAAGTCAGTTTCAAGAAACCGGCATTGGGTTCGTTTGATTAAGTAGGAGCCCGTTAAGTAGCCCCCATGGCGCTGCTTGAGGCAGCCGTCCTGGAACCTTTTAGTGATTTAACTGTTCCCTTTGTAATAAGTATCTTTTTTGTGCCAGGTTTCGACCTCGGTTCCAGACTCCGTCTCCAAGGAGATTGCGGAGATGAACCGGAAACTCGAGAGGTCCCAGGAGGAGCTCATCCTGGCGAACTAGAAACTCGAGCAGTCTCAAGGTAAGCAAGTTTAAACTTGCCCTGTACTTTGGACGAAGGAGGTATAATATGTTTTGTTAAAGAAAACAACTAAGGCCGAACTGTTTTGACAACAGCAGCGTTAGCGGAGCGGGAGACGCTCAAGGCTGAGCTTGAAAGGGCTTGGCAGGAGATGCGGCAGCAGGAGGCTACTGCCGCCATGGCAGAGAAGGCCCGGGCCGCCGAGAAGACGGCCGGGGAGAAGCACCAAGCGCGGGTGCTAGAGGTTGAGGAGACCCTAAAGGGCGTGTTTGAAGCACACGACAAACTTCAGGAGGAGGGGCAACGGACAAAGGAGGAGCTCGAGAAGCTTCAACTTGCCCACTCCGAGCTCAAGACCTCGGCCCGAGCTGACCGTGAGGTGCTCCAACAAGTGGAGCAAATCGCCTCGGGTAAGCTATTTTTGCTGCAGTGTTCGTTTGGCAGCAAAGGGTGTGTCGAGCTCACCCAGTTATGGCATTCCGCAGAGATCTTTGCGGATCTTCCGCAGAGCGCGGCGGATGCGGTGGCGTACTTCGGCCAGCTAGCGGGCCACGAGGCGGAGAAGGCCTTCTGGGGACAGTTCCCGGGGTCGCCGTCCGCACAGCTGCTGAATCATTGAGTGAAGCAGCTGGTGGAGTTGTTTCGCATGACGAGACCGGCGCTCCAGGACCTCTGCATCACGTTGTGGCCTGCCGAAGCCATGCCGAAGAGCCTATTCGGCCCTACGGCCCGTCTCCGAGACGCCGTGCCTTGCGTGAACCGCTGGAAGAGGTCCGCGTGCTTTGAAGGAGCACGGAGGGCGTTCGCCTGCGTGAAGACGCACTTTCGAAAGGTTGATGCGGTGACATGTGCCACGGGCCCTCCTGCCGACAAGCCGCGCACCGCCGAACAGTTCTTCGCCGAGGTGGAGGCGGGAGCTCGTACCACAGAAGCCATGTGTCCAAAGGACACTATGTATTTCTAGACAGTACTTCGGAATGCCAGAGTGTATGATGTATAAAACTTTATCTTTTGGTTGAATGAAGATGGCTTTAAATTCCATGTGTGTTGTTTTATAATTAATTTTTCCTCCGATATGACTGTTTTAAAATGAGAGTGGCCAGTCGTCGGCTTCAGCCCTAGTGTAGGTCATACAAAGGGTGTTCCTTAAGGCACACTTGACCCTTAGCCGACGTCTCGGTACCCGGAGGTGGTCGGTGCTTTATAGGAACTAGGCAATCAGACTACAGTGGCTTTATACCTTTCACTTAGTCATAGGAGTTTGACTGTGGGGGCTGATGACCAGCCCCCGGTGTGGGAAGTGTTCGGCTAGGTCGGCCGAGGTCTAGGCCATGACACACTTTGGCTAGGAATGAAAGCCCTTCGTTTAGCACGGGTGATCTCTATCGTCACATCGCTTGACGCGGTCTACGGATGGCGGACCAGTTTTCGCATACCTAGATAGTCAGTTTTTGGCTTTCTCCACTGAGGCGCTATGCCTATTGACCTGGCAGCGCAATCGCAGTGGTTCTCCCGTTACGCCCTTAGCCGAATTCATCGGAAATGTAAGGGGTACACATAGGAGCCGGGCAACCCAACTATTGACCAAAATCTAGGTTCGAAACTGATGCATATAAGGCCAAAATCCGAGACGCCGAATACTTCAGACTTGTTATACAATTGTATATTTTTTAGAGAACTTCTTCGTCCTACAGGGGCCATGCTGATAAAGAAATATGATATAGACCTTGAAGGGGCACAGTTTCTTTATTTCATAATTTCAAGTGTGTACATGCCCAGCTGCGGTGAGAGGAATTGAAATAATGCAATGTAAAAAGTAAAGAAGAAAGAGGAAGAAACAGGGTGGATAATTGCTAACGGATTTTGAAGAATCCGGGCCGCTACCCACCGCACGTCTGCATTTCCGAGCTGTTGACCAGATGTTCACCATTGATGGTGAGGAATTTGTGAAGGTTGATGCCCTTCCGGCCCTTTATACACTTCAAGTGTTTGATTGACCGAGCTCCTTTAGAGGAGGTGTTGCCGAAGTCCGCTCTGCGGTTGAAACCACATGGACGTAGTCATGTTTGGCTGTTTCTTTTATAGAGACTTGCCTGTGCAGGGGCTCGAAACCACGTCTTTGCTTGGTTGAACCGCGCCGATGTTTGAGTAAATGTTTGGCTCCTCGACGGCCCAGGGAATCTTTAGTGCGAAATTATGCACTCTGGGGACGTAGTGCCCACTCTAGACAGGGCACGTGAGGAGCCCGCATCCCTATTTTGGGTGCGGGGGTACCTGGCCGAGGTCGATTTGTGCAGCCCGGGCGCGCTTCAAAGAGCGGGCGGCGCGTTTATCGCTGCGGGCTGCCTCCTCGGACGCCTGTACCTCGGCTGCGAAAGCCGCGGTTTGTTCCTCTGTCCGGAGTGGACGTTCGGTGTTACCATTGACTGTGATAACGCCGTTAGGTCCCGACATTTTGAGCTTGAGGTAGGCATAATGCAGGACTGCGTTGAAACGCGCGAAGGCTGTGCGCCCTAAGAGCGCATGGTATCCACTTCGGAAAGGTAAGATATCGAAGATTAACTCCTCGCTTCTGAAGTTCTCGGGCGAGCCGAAGACTACCTCTAGGGTGACCGTTCCGGTACAGCGGGCTTCGACGCCCGGAATGACACCTTTAAAGGTGGTGGAGCTCGGCTTGATCCGAGATGAGTCGATGCCCATCTTTCGAACTGTGTCCTCGTAGATGAGGTTGAGGCTGCTTCCTCCGTCCATCAGGACGCGTGTTAGATGATAACCATCAACAATAGGGTCCAGGACGAGTGCCACCGATCCGCCATGCCTGATGCTGGTCGGATGATCATGCTTGTCGAACGTGATCGGGTAAGCCGACCATGGGTTATACTTCGGGGCGACGGGCTCCAGCGCGTATACATCCCGAAGCACACGCTTCCTCTCCCTTTTAGGGATGTGGGTGACATAGATCATATTGACCTCTGTTACCTCATCAGGAAACTTCTTTTGGCCTCCATTATTGGGCCGCCGAGGTTCATCCTCGTCTTCGCTGCGGTGTTGGGTTTTACTCTGACCCTCTGCCGCTATCTTGCCGGCTTGTTTAAAGACCCAGCAATTCCTGTTAGTGTGGGTTGCTGGTTTTTCCTGAGTGTCGTGAATTCCACATGGGGTGGTCTAGGAGCCTATCAAGCTGGCTAGGTCCATCTTTGTTCCCTTTAAAGGGTTTTCTTTTCTGCCCGGATTTAGGTCCGGTGAACCCTGCGTTAACTGCAGCGTCTTCAGTGTCGCTTCCGCCATTTTTATACCTGCGCTTATTTTTGTTGCGCTTGGGTTTTCCATTGGCGTCGCGAGTTTTCGAGGTGCCTGCCTCGCCGTTATGAGTACTACGGGCGAGCCAACTGTCTTCTTCCACACAAAAGCGAGTCATCAGTGAGGTCAGGGCCGCCATAGTCCTCGGCTTATCCTGGCCGAGTTGACGAGCCAACCATTCATCTCGGATATTGTTTTTAAATGCGGCGATGGCCTCAGCTTCGAAGCAGTCTATGATCTGGTTCTTCTTGGTGAGGAACCTGTTCCAGAATTTCCGGGCTGATTCACTTGGCTGCTGGGTGACACGGCTGATGTCATCAGCGTCCGGAGGTCGGACATATGTGCCCTGGAAGTTTGCTCGAAAAGCGTCTTCTAGGGCCTCCCAGCTGCCGATAGAGTGAGGAGGGAGGCTGTTAAGCCAATGCCTCGCTGGCCCCTTTAGCTTGAGCGGCAGATATTTAATGGCGTGGAGATCATCTCCGTTGGCCATGTGTATGTGTAGGAGGAAATCCTCGATCCAAACTGTTGGGTCCGTGGTGCCATCGTATGACTCTATATTGATGGGCTTAAATCCTTTCGGGAATTGCTGTTCCATCACCCTGTCTGTGAAGCAGATTGGGTGAGCCGGGCCTCGGAACCTAGGAGCATCTTGTCGGAGGTCGGGAGAAAGCCGTGAGTAGGCTTGGTCTCTGGCACGGCCGTTCCTGTCCACCCAGGCATCGTAGCCGTCGAGCCCAGCAGGCGCACGTCCCCTTGATCCATAGATGGACCTGTAGGAGATATGCCCTAGAGACAATAATAAATGTTATTATTTATCCCCATGTTCATAATTATGTTTATATTCCGTGCTATAACTGCTATGGTTCTCGAGTCTGCAATAACCACGAGGCTCGGAGGGAAACTCATATGCACGTGTGCAATAATAAACGATAAAATGTATTCCTAGTCGAGCCTCTAAGACTAGCTCAAGTGTTGCATGATGGTTCTGTTTTCCTAATCACGGGCATGACTATGTCGGCAACTTTGAGGGCACATTGTTAGAAGAACACTTGTGTTGAATCAACCCGAATTGATGTTATGCTATGAGATACATTCGTCACAAGTTAATGGTTGATAACACAGAGATGGTTTACGTTTGCCTAATTCCTTAGACCATGAGAGTATCGAGTTACTTCATGCTTGCTTCATGAACTTTGGGGTTTGGTAAACGTCATCCGTAAATGGGTGGCTATTACGGCGGCTTCCGGGTTCATGGGAAAGTGTGACAAGGGACTTGATAGCTCAAGATTGGGATTTGCTCCTCCGACAATGGAGAGATATTCTTTGGGCCCTCTCGGTGTTATGGTATCCATCATCGTCTGGCCAGACACATTGTGATTTGATCACAGGGATGCCGGAACACGGGAACGAGAAAAAAGAACAAAACCGGTAACGAGGTAACCGGCATTGTGGACAAGTGTTGATTCACGGGGATGCCGATAAATCTCACCTCGGGTATTTGTAACATATCGCGAAGCAACAGGAATAGCACACGGCAACTGGAGGTTCACTCGAATATTTATTCGTGTGGGTATAGGGGTCAATATGGGTGTCCACGGCTCCGATGTTGATCATTGATCGGAAAGTGTTCCGGTCATGTCTATACTTCACCGAACCTATAGGGTCACACGCTTAAGGGTCATCTATCTGCTGAATACTAGACAGAGAAACTGAGAGAAAGTCACCGGAAAAGTTTCAGAGACAACGGAAGAGTTCCGGAGAGAGAACACCGGAATAGTTTCGGTAAAACTGAAAAGTTGTTTCGGGGTATACCATTAAGTCAAATTGGTTTCGGCACATGCCTGGAAATTCTTCGAGGGTGCTAGAATTGTTCTGGGAACTTCTGGGATTTTTCGGGAGAAAAAACCCGGAAATGTTCCGGAGCTGCCGGAACCGCTTTGGTTGCTTTTTGCAGATGAAAATCACTAATCCGGAATTGTTTCAGAACGCGTCCAAAATTATTTTAGTGGGTACTAGAAATGTTCTAAGACCTACAGAAATATTTTCGGATCTAACGGTCGTGGAAATATGTTTCCATGAATAGTGAAATGCACTTTTTGGTTGCTTTTTGGAAAGCCACTTTTTGGGGCTTTTACCAAAAGATCTTGGAGAAGGCTTGGGAGGGAAGGAACCCCTTTTTGTGGCTGAATTTTCAGCCCCTCCACCCCTCCTTCTCCTATACATAGAGGTGGAGAGGATCTCTCCACACTCACTCCAACTCTCTCACCAAATGGCATGCATGATCTGCCTTTCTTCTCTCCCTCACACGAAACAGTTTCGTAGAGCCAAAAGGCTGTCTGGGTTCCGGTGGGAACTAGTTCTGGATGGCGAAGCCCTGCCGGATAGATGACACCGTATGTGTGCAACCCCGTAGAGAGGTCATAGGTTCGATCTTTTTGCCGAGGGGCTGTTCGAGAGTGCCTCCCGAAGGGCTGTCCGAGTTACTGTCCGAGTTTCGAGGGTCCTCCCGAAGGGCTATCCGTGACATCGTCCGGGGGACTATCCGACCGCCTCCCGGAGGGTTGTCCATGGGGCAGACGAGGGAGTACATCCTCGCGGTTGGGAGGTTGTAAATCCTAGCTGCGGGGATCTGCACCAACGATCTACATCGACTCTACTTCCGCTTCGCTACGAGTCGGTAACGATCAGATCCAAACCTTGTATGCATCTCCATAGTTATCCTGGGCGTGCTCGCTGTACCGAAATTTTTTGTTTTCTGTCGCGTTCCCCTTCAGTGGCATCTTGAGCCGTGCTATGTGTAGATGTAGGTTACGATCTAGAATACATAGAGATGTATGGGTATTGCATAATATAATTTTGTAGTAGATGAGATCTATTGCTGAAAATTATTTATGCGGATAGCAGATGAAATCTGTTACCCGATGTTCTTGTTGCTTCCCTGAAATTTGCGCATTTCTGATCTTGATAACGGCATGGTGGAGTTTCAATGTTCTCGCAATCCACGATCCTGATTGATCAACGAAGTGCTAACAGTTCATTGAATTCCACCATAGTTAAAAGAAAGATGAAATTTCGCAGACGAAAGGGCAATGCAGATATGATCTGCACGGGGGTCATGTGTATGAAGAAGTTCAGTATGGGGCTCGAGATTTTATTATCTCGTGTTTCATACACCCCGAAAAGTTAATATAGCGACTTGAATAATCATACTTGATGATGGACGTTGGTAGCATCGGTTTGTTTCGAAACCTTAGAAGCCACGTAAAATAATGTTTTGCATAAACCGATTAGAGGTGTCTAACTTGGTTTTGCAGGATGACATAAGATGTGCATGTGATGTGGTATATCAGTTCTCATATTTAATTTGATTATGTATGAGATGACTATATAATGTAAATTAACATGACCTGCGTGTCATGATTCGGCATGATGGCTGGAGCCATATGATTGTCACTTTAATGACCTGCGTGTCAACCTTAAGTAATGCACTTAATTTTATTAGCTATAGAGATAGCAATATTATCTGGTGCATCGACAAGGTGGTGGCAATCTTCGCGAAGGTGAACACCGACGCAAATGCCGAAGACGAAGAAATACAAGACTTCTCCGTCGGAAAGGGCTATACCATATCATGCTATTATAAATTGCCTGAGATGTTTATCCCTTATGATGCACCCTTCTTGATTGCGCGATAGTTGCTATTATTAGGGTGATCTCTCACAAAAATATCAAGTAGTTAGTGTTCTCCCAAGTGTAGCACCGTCACGGCACCTATCTTTTCGGGGTGTGCCGTGGTTGCATGGGTACGAACGATTAGAGAAGTGTGAGGCAGGTGAGGTCAGACCTCGCAGCAAAATCACTTGGTTGTCTTGACGCTAATGGCAGGATCGTCCTGAGCTCGGAACACACGCATCGAAAGATGAACAAGAGTCACATAGAGATGTGATCGGCAAGTTGGCCTACCGATTGAAATTCCCGTCATGAGATGATGATTCTATGGCGATGAATTGAAGTCTGGATCTTGAATCACTCAAAATCAATTATGAGAGATTTGATTTGAGTGGGAGCGCACTTTAGAATTAATTCTTTTAATTCTTAGTGCAATTAATTATGGACACTGTCCAAGTGTGATTTGCATAATAGTTATAGAAGAATGGCTCACGTTTCCACCTTCCCTGCTAAAATTGAATAGTTGTTAAATATCTGGTTAAAACTTTACAGTTGGTAACGTAATGTGAGGATTGTCCTCAAGAGTGCCGAGAAGGACTTTGTCCTATCGCATGCTTTTGGTATTCTCCCGCTAATGCTATGGATAATGTGACTCTCGTCCTTCGATCCAAAAGCTAGAATTCCGTTACGGTCAAATGCAATATACTTGCTTCCATGAGACCCGAACTTCAAAAGTTTGGGATAGTTATGTGATATTCATGGAACTGAAAATTGTTTTCAGATGCAGACAAAGGCTAAAAGATATGTAATATCCAAAGCAATGGTTGTTTGCAAACTATTAGTAAAAGTGTTTACTATGCATTAGACTAATACAAGAGGGATCCAGAAGAACGCCTGTCATGTAATGAACGTGAATAAAACAACAACTTAAAGAGAAAGGAAATATCCAAAGGGTGTTAGTGTGACTTACACGCCTAGGAAGTCCGGGGATAACGTCACTCTTAAGTTGGGTGCTTCTTCTGAGAGTAGGAGAAATACTGAAAGTTAAGCTGTTAGAAGTATAAAGGCAAAAAGAGTGAAGACTGGAATATCCAGCTCCTGTATGAATGTCATACGAGTTATTGATGTGTAGAAGGCTGGTCAAAGAAATAGTTCTTGAGAATTATGATTAAACATGTTAATCACTGGTTCTTGGGTATTGTGAGTTGATCACAGAGATACCCGCTCGATTGCATTCTGTTGCGACTCGATGCAAGAACTATTATGGCCTAAAAGACTTGCCGGGAATGAGGTTTAGATACACGCTGGGAACATAGTAAATGTTAATATACCTTCCATCGGTGTATTACCTATGTATTTATTTTCATAATTCATTTTTGGACTATCATACACTCAAGCCCATTGCATAAGGTATCTTGCAAGAAGGTTGTTCATAAGAGAACTTTTGATGTTCGGTGTTATGAATAACATAAGGGCCATACTTTCATTATGAATGAGAGTATGTTATGAATATTGATAATAGTACATTACCTCTATATTTACTTTCATATTTCATTTTAGAGTTTTATACACTCTAGCCCATTTGCATAATGTTTGTTGCAAGAGTGTTGTTCATAAAAGAACAATTGTTATTCAGTATTATGAATAACATAAGGGTCATACTTCCATCATGGATGGGATGTATGTTATGAATATTGATGGTAATATGATACATCCATAACACTGACGCTAAATGTCGCAAGACTAAAAGAATACCACATATGTGTGGCACTGCATTTGGTCACATTGGAGAAACCCGCATGGAAAATTCCATCATGATGGTTTTTGAAGTCACTTGATTATGAATCATCTGACACTTGCAACTTTCGTCCGAAAAGTGAAGTGACTGAAATACCGTTCACAGGCCATGAGGAATGAGCAACAAACTTATTGGTGATCATACATTATGATGTGTGTAGTCCAATAAATGTTGTTGCTAGCAGTGGATTTATCTATCTTCTGAAATGACTCAAGTAGATATATGGATATTTACTTGATGAGACGTAAGTCTGGATCTTTTGAAATTTTTCAAAAGGTTTTCAGAAATGAAGTAGAAATTATTGTAACAAGAAAAATTATGTTTCTGCAAACTAGATTGCAGAAAGGAATATTTGAGTTACAAGTTTAGCGAATGTCTGATGAGTTGTGAAAAGAGTTTCATAACTTACACCTCCCGGAACACCACTGTGAGTGGTATGTCCGTGAAGATGTAATAAAACCATTTATGACATGGTAAGATCAAAGATGACATAAATCAATTTACCATTATCACTTTTAAAGCAATGCTTTAGAGACTGTGGGTTTTACACTGAAAAGAGCGCCATCAGATCTGTTGAAATGACGCCATGGTTTGGTTACCCCAACCATGTTATGTCTTTTCTTAACATTTGGAATATGGGGCTTGTGTAAAATATTTACAAACCTATTCGAAATCAGACAAGTGCTACTTCGTAGGTTATCCTAATTTATTGGGTATTCCTCCCTCACTGTACCGAGGCAAAAGGTTTGCCACAAAGAACGGTATGATTTTGTAGAAAATGGTTCTTACAAAAAGGTGAGTGGGAGGACAGTACAACTCGACGAGATAATAGTATCTTCGTTATCATGAGAAGGGATAGAAACCTCAGAAGCAATTCCAGAGTTTCCTCCTGCGACTGATACGGAAGTCTCTACAATAAAATGTATGGACTTCGGTCGAACTTGCAGCTGAACCACGTAGGCAAAACTCATGTAAACCTCTCAGGTGCGCAAACGCGATATTGTTGTTGGACAACAGTATACCTACGATACACAAGGAAGCATTGATGGGCCCTGACTCCAGAATTGGCTAAATGCCAATATAATCTGAGATAGTTTCCATATGAATGATTCAAGATTATATCTTGATAAACCCTTCGGAAGACTTGGAGTCTAACGAACATTAATGGAACTATAAACTGATATGGATAAAAAAAATTATCCAAAAAGCTCGACTTGTTGCAATAACAAATTCAAGGAATTGACTACGGCGAGAATGTCTCTCCGTAGCGATGCTTAAAGTCGGTTCGGGTTAAACTAGCAATTGATACATATTTCAATCATGAGATATGAAACATGGATGACAAAAGGATTTCCATGAAATGGAAATACAAACTAGGACTTGTATGTGATACAGTCCAAAGTATGTTGTCGATCCAGAGGATGCTAGTGAATGTGCAAACTTCAGAGTTCCAGCAATGGATAGAAGAGAGCAGAATGGAGTTGGAATCTTCGTTTTTGATGAAATAGTCAAAAGAGTTTGATTTCATCAATGGATAATGAAGATGCTTGTGATTACAAGAAAGTAAGTGGGAGCATAATATTATTTCTAAAAATCTTGTGTGCTTGACACATTGTTGATTGGAAATAATATAAATTTCTTGACACGAATTAGGACTTCATTGAAAATTTCTTGATATTAGGCATAATTATCTACGGAGATAGAATTTTCTAATAGGCTAAAGCCAAAAATACATATTGACAAGATGCTAAAACCGTTTAGCATAAGAACGCCAAGGAGTGATTCTTGCCGAAGTCACATGGAAAGAGTTTTGCAAGACTCAGTGTCCTAAAACACTGATGAGCAAAATACATGATGGAGATTCCACACACTTTTGTGTTTGGATTAATCATGTATTCCATGGTATGTAAGATAACCAGATATGTCCAATACTCCCAAGTTGTTGCGAGTATAGATGCCAAAGTGATCAAAGTGATGATCATGGGACAACAGTGAAAAATGTCATTGTGTACTAGAGTAGCACTGATGACATGTTTTCTCGCAAGTAGAGATTATGAAGTGCTCGTTGTAAGTAATTACATTGACACAGTCTTCATCAATGCTCCATGAGATTTTCGATTTAAGTTAAGGGTTTTTTGTGTAATACACGATATGGTGACACAGTAAGTTGGAATTGTTCCAAACAGGTTACTGTGGTGAATTCTATAACAAAGGCTAAGTATGTTGACGCTTTGGAAGTGACAAAGAAGATGTTGAATCATATAGTTCATTCATGAACTTAGTATGGTTCCAAGAGGGCTTTGGTCAATGGGACACTATTGTAGATAGTTGCTCCATAGCTTAGTCTGAGGAATCAAGGTTCGACCAGTGATTCACATATATACAAAGCCAAGTCCACACAAAATATGAATTTTGTGAAAGTGTGAAAACGCGAGGATATGCAAACATACACACGGAACTGAAGTTGTCAGATCCATTGGACATCAGGCTATACCACAAGCGAAGCATATTTTACACCAGTATGCCATAGGTGTAAAGTGCATTAGCATTGACTAGATTATTGACTCTAGTGCAAGTGGGAGTCTATAGGAGATATGCCCTAGAGGCAATAATAAATGTTATTATTTATCCCCATGTTCATAATGATGTTTAAATTCCGTGCTATAACTGCTATGGTTCTCGAGTCTGCCATAACCACGAGGCTCGGAGGGAAACTCATATGCACGTGTGGAATAATAAATGATAAAATGTATTCCTAGTGTGGCCTCTAAGACTAGCTCAAGTGTTGCATGATGGTTCTATTTTCCTGATCATGGGCATGACTATGCCGGTAACTTTGAGGGCACATTGTTTGAAGAACACTTGTGTTGAATCGACCCGAATTGATGTTATGCTATGAGATACATTCGTCACAAGTTAATGGTCGATAACACAGAGATGGTTTATGTTTGCCTAATTCCTTAGACCATGAGAGTATCGAGTTTCTTCATGCTTGCTTCATGAACTTTGGGGTTTGTTAAACGTCATCCGTAAATGGGTGGCTATTACGGCGGCTTACGGGTTCATGGGAAAGTGTGACAAGGGACTTGATAGCTCAAGATTGGGATTTGCTCCTCCGACGATGGAGAGATATTCTTTGGGCCCTCTCGGTGTTACGGTATCCATCATCGTCTGGCTAGACACATTGTGATTTGATCACTGGGATGCCGGAACACGGGAACGAGAAAAGAGAACAAAATCGGTAACGAGGTAACTAGCATTGTGGACAAGTGTTGATTCACGGGGATGCCGATAAATCTCAGCTCGGGTATTTGTAACATATCGCGAAGCAACAGGAATAGCACACGGCAACTGGAGGTTCACTCGAATATTTATTCGTGTGGGTATAGGGGTCAATATGGGTGTCCACGGCTCCGATGTTGATCATTGATCGAAAAGTGTTCCGGTGACTTCACCGAACCTATAGGGTCACACGCTTAATGGTCATCTATCTGCTGAATACTAGACAGAGAGTCTGAGAGAAAGTCACCGGAAAAGTTTCGGAGACAACGGAAGAGTTCCGGAGAGAGAACACCGGAATAGTTTCAGTAAAACTGAAAAGTTGTTTCGGGGTATACCATTAAGTCAAATTGGTTTCGGCACACAGCTGGAAATTCTTGGAGGGTGCCAGAATTGTTCTGGGAACTTCTGGGATTTTTTCGGAGAAAAAACCCGGAAATGTTCTGGAGCTGCCGGAACCGCTTTGGTTGCTTTTCGCAGATGAAAATCACTAATCCGGAATTGTTTCAGAATGCGTCCAAAATTATTTTAGTGGGTACTGGAAATGTTCTAAGACCTACAGAAATATTTTCGTATCTAACGGTCACAGAAAAATGTTTCCATGAATAGTGAAAAGCACTTTTTGGTTGCTTTTTGGAAAGCCACTTTTTGGGGCTTTTACCAAAAGATCTTGGAGAAGGCTTGGGAGGGAAGGAACCCCTTTTTGTGGCTGAATTTTCAGCCCCTCCACCCCTCCTTCTCCTATAAATATAGGTGGAGAGGAGCTCTCCACACTCACTCCAACTCTCTCACCAAATGGCATGCATGATCTGCCTTTCTTCTCTCCCTCACACGAAACAGTTTCGTAGAGCCGAAAGGCTGTCTGGGTTCCGGTGGGAACTAGTTCTAGACGGCAAAGCCCTGCCGGATAGATGACACCGTATGTGTGCAACCCCGTAGAGAGGTCGTAGGTTCGATCTTTTTTCCCGAGGGGCTGTTCGAGAGTGCCTCCCGAAGGGCTGTCCGAGTTACTGTTCGAGTTTCGAGGGTCCTCCCGAAGGGCTGTCCGTGTCATCGTCCGGGGGACTGTCCGACCACCTCCTGGAGGGCTGTCCGAGGGGCAGACGAGGGAGTACATCCTCGCGGTTGGGAGGTTGTAAATCCTAGCTGCAGGGATCTGCACCAACGATCTACATCGACTCTACTTCCGCTGCGCTACGAGTCGGTAACGATCAGATCCAAACCTTGTATGCATCTCCATAGTGATCCTGGGCGTGCTCGCTGTACCAAATTTTTTTGTTTTCTGTCGCGTTCCCCTTCAGGACCGAGGGGGAGCCCTGTTTTCCTCAATGCGACGTCTAGCGTCATGAGGATATAAGTAATCCACGGGGTCCTTGCCATAACGGCGTGGAGGTGTCCGTTCACTGAGGTCTTCTCGTCTTGGCCTGTCCCGGGTCTAGGGGGTCGGTAGAGGTCGTCAGCGAGCTCCTCGTCAAACTCCGGCAAGAGACGCCTACGTGGGTATGATTTCGGCGCACTATGGCGCCGGTTCTCCACGTCTTGCTCGACGGAGAGCACTTCGATCCACTTTTCATTTAGTGCATCGGTATTGGCCTGCAGCAGCTGCTGCTTGCGTTTCATGCTCCGGGCGGTTGCAACAAGGCGCCGCCGGAAGCGCTCTTGTTAGAAAGGGTCTTCGGGGACGATGTAATCCTCGGTACCGAGGCTCTCGTCCTCCTCGGATTCTGGCATGTAGTTGTTGTCGGCCCCTTCGAAGACGTCATCGGGATCTGAGTCCCTGAGAAGTCGGTCCGGTGTGCCGTTCCTTACTGGGGAGGCTTGAACGTCCTCTTCACGGTTGCCGGCATCGCCGTCCTCCGTGTCGCCGTTATTGGCTGTCGCGTCATTACCACTGGGTTCCCCGTTAGGACCCCTTCGGCATCTTCGCCGATGTCTTGGAGGGGATTTGGGGGTGTCCACCATGTAAACATCGTAGGTGGATGTGGCGGTCCACCTACCCGCGTTTACCGGGGGCAAGGTGTTTTCGATGGGGCCATCAGCGTCCTCCTACATGTCTGAGGCCTCGCCATAGTCCAGCACATCGGTTAAATCGTCGATCATGGCGACTAGGTGGGTGGTGGGTGGGATGTAAATTTCCCTATCGTCGGCTTTAAGTCCGATCTGATTGTAAACCGAAGTCTTGCCGTCCGAGATATACATGCTCCAGATGCGGTCAAGCATCTCATCGAGGTGAGATAACTCTTCGGGATTCATTGATGCGCCATAGGCAGGGCTGACTCGAAGTACGCCCGGCGTGTAACCGGATGCGTTTTCGGTGCGAAGGGAATCCGAACATAATTCCGAGTTCTGCGCCGGAGTCAGTTCTAGCACTGACGTAATTTCGGGAGTGGCAGCCGGATCTATCTCCGGACTGGCGATCGGAAGGAAACTGGCCGGAGTGGTGGCGTCAGGGGTCTCAAGAGGCGTCGCGACAGAGTTCGGTTCCGGAGTCGAGCCTCCAGAACTGGTCGAGCTCTCAATCCGGCCGGGAGTCCATCCCGATAGGATGAGTTCACCACGGGAATCCGCAGTGTATTCGAGGCCACCGAAGGTCACGATCTGACCTGGGGCGTAGTTCTTGACAGAGGTCAGATGACCCGTCGAGTCGGCGCAAAATACCATGCTGCCGAAGACAAAAAGCTGGCCGGGGTCGTAACCGTCCCCGTGGCCATTGGCACAGTTGATCTGCAGGTGAGCCATCAATCCTTCTGGTGATCGCGCAGCGGAACTCTCAATGAAAGCACCAGTGTCGGTGTCAAAACCGGCAGACAACAGGGTAGGGGGTCCCGAGCTGTGGATCTCGGATCGGTGGTAACAAGGACAAGGGAGACGATGTTTACCCAGGTTCGGGCCCTCTTGATGGAGGTAATACCCTACGTCCTACTTCTGTTTATATTGATGGAGATGTATCAAATAGAGAGTTGATCTACCTCGAGATCGTAATGTGTGTCTAACTTTTATGGCTAGGTGAGCGATATTGCGTTGATGTCCCCCCTACGGGCTAAACCCTATGGCTTATATACATGCCAGGTAGGATACCCAGGGTTACAAAGTCAGTATCTAGGAGAGAGGCGGCAGGAGAGATCTTGGAGTCTACGTCAAGTCTTCAATAGAGACAGTCTCGATCACGCTTCCTGTGTACGGCCTTCGGAGTCCATCTTGATCACGTACGAGGGCCCCTCGGCCCATCCGAGGAGACGGGCCGGCTGGGCTAGCACCCCCTGATCCAAGACACCGTCAGGGAGGATGGAAGTCAACGGCCGAGAGCGACAGGAAAAAGGAGAAAGTTATGAGAGGTGGGGGGCCAAGGGGATGGAATGAGTGGACGACAACGTTTCATTTGAAGATAATATAGGTGTGCACGGTGCAAGCGAGACCGTCTAATCACGCCTGATCAAGCGGCTCACGCGCGACCGCCTCGATGCGCATCCGGTGTCCGGAATAGATCACCCCATGTGTAGTCCGATATGCAGTAACATGAAAATCCGCACATTCATTTTGGAAAGTAAGGGTAGACATTTATTCATGTTGGGGAGTGTTCTCCAACGTTGGAATTTTTTGTTGTGACTTGTATTTCCTTACCGCAATGACATTTGTCGTAGAACACACTGTCCTTGAGGACTCATCAACCAGGAAAAATGTAATGCATAGGTTCATAGTGTGGTTTGACCTTATCAACCGCGGTCGCCATCAGGTCCCGGTTGTCTGCTCGGACCGATTAGTTGTGCACAGACATTCCTTGGTCGTCTGTTGGAAAGAGTACATGCCTTGCAGCAAGCACACCGAGCACGTTTTCTCGGCCTCTGGACCATGAGGCGTCCAAAAAGCCGGGTAAGCATGCCAAATAAGCTAGCGGGGAAGCCTCCATGGTGACAAGAAATTGTGTAGGTAAGACCACCTCTTTGTCAGATCGAGGCCAACAGTTAAAAGCGTCGAGCGGTCGTTGTCGGAGTAGGGCTCACAATGACCAGGGTATGGGAAGGCCAGGGTCCTCTACATTCGAACAGAGGAAACGGGTGTAGCGATGCGCAATGTCCTCATCATACCCCGCCTAAAAAATAAGTCAAATGAACTATTTGAAGAGACCAACTGACCAACTGCAACTCGGAAGTTAAGTAAACTATTTGAAACATAAAATAGAAGTGAAGCAAACTATTTAAAGCATTGCAAATGATTACGTTCCTACTGCATCTCTATTTGCCTTGAAAATGATCATTGCCCATAGGTTTCTTTTGTGATTTCCTTTTGACGACATGAGACTGCAGCCGGAAGCTAAGCGAAGTAATTGAAACTATAACAAAGAAGTTAAGCAACACTATTGGCAACATGTACTTCTTGCTTTCAATTGGTCTCTCTATGACAATTCACTTAACTTCCAGCTTTTCGCAGAGACGAACTCCAACCTGCAAGTTAAGCAAACTATATGAAACTTAAATGGGAAGTCAAGTGAACTATTTGAAGAGACCAAGAAGAGAAGCAACTAATACAACCGAAAATTTAGGTGAATTCTTTAATGGATATTTGTATCTGCATCGCCCTTGGTCGTCTTTAAACTTGGGCATATCGACCTATGTCTCTCACGTACACGAGCGCTCTCTCTCTCTCTCTCTCTCTCTCTACTAGATGACCCACCAACTGCGACATGCAAGTTAAACAAACTGTATGAAACATAAAATTCAAGTTTAGTGAACTATTTGAGGACACGAAAGAACCAACTACAACTTGGAAGTTAAATGAACTATTTTAAACATAAAATGGAAGTCAAGTGAAAAGAGACCAATATTGACCCAGACGGTTTATGAAAAGATGATCCATTGCACCATTGGCGCAAAGACCAACTTCATCCAAGAAGTGAAGCATCTAATGAGACCAAAAATTTAGGTGAAGGGGTGGCTTTGGAGATCGGTTGCCCTGTCGTGCTGATACTCGGTCATTCCGAGCCAGGGTTGCCCGAATAGACTCATATGAGTCCGACAACGTCGGAACTAAGTCCAGCTAGTCATTGTAATGAGTTGTAAAACTTACATCCCGGTGGATACAAACATGTGGAGGTTCGTTGCCCTGCGTCGTCGAATTCTATCGGGTAGGGTTCATTCGTCAGAGCTCTCGTCGCCGCATTTTATTCGATTGCTTGATCTTGTCAGGTTAGATCATGACGTGCACCTTTCGCGTGCTTTCCTCCGTATGTTTCCGTTCAGAGTCCATCCGATCCTTCCTGTTACGAATGGCATTGCACGACCCCGTTTGACTGTGTACGGGCCATTACGGTCGATGTAGAAGTTTCATATCATTTTGTTCTTTAGTTCTGGGTGCTATTGATTTTTCGGTATCCTTTTCTCTCTGCACAGGCTTTTGAAGCCAACTAGCAAGGGCTATGCCCGACCATCTTTGCGTATGCTTGTGGCCCTATTGGGTGTCTGGCTTAAATGACCGAGCAGGTAATTTTTCATACATCGGGTGTACTCTAATGACTGGTGCTACAAACCATCACGGAGGCGGGGAAGGAAGAACAGGTGGTGGTGATGGCAGTGATGGTGGTGACGATGGAGATCGTGGTGTGATTACTTCCTTTAGTGATCCGGAAATGGAGCAGAAAGGATTCTCTCATTTTTTTTCCCCAGAGGTGACCCTGAGTTATCGAACCCATGACAGACCGGTGCCCTTTAAGCTAGGGTCTCTAACAAGCTTTTGCTAAAGAATTAAATTCCAGCTTTTGACCGGATCGTAAATCAAGCTGACATTGAAAAACACTTATAACAAAAATAGGCATGGGTATGAGGACTTATGCTTACAACCATATATTTGTGTCGGGACCATCATGATCTTAATTTGTGCTTTGGAAGTCATCCATCAAGATGTGCTTGCTATGTATCGAAGTGGGGGATGTGTCCAAATTATGTCTTGACCGTCACGCATCCTGCATCAAGAGTCAGTTGTCCAACTGAAAGCCCTATCCATCGCGCGGGGTTGCCCTGGTAATTAAGATTGCAATAATCAGATAAAAGCATTAGCCGTTAATGACTACACCTCTTCAATCCTTAAGGATAGGATCCGTGTTACCGTAATAAACCTTTCTCTCACTGGTGTTCAGAATAACACTTCACGATCTCCCTGCCCTTAGCCTCTCCGTGACTCGCTCTCCATGATCCTGGGTACCTGCAGGGATGAAGAACGCGAATGAGACAAGAGACAAATACAAAGCAATTTTATGTTACACATACGAGACATTAATTCAAAGTACTTCCATCAATCCCTCCAACAAATACATTGAGTTACAAGGCCCTTGCCTCAACCCATGACCTTACCGAACTACTCACACATGGAGATCAGATCACATGAAGAACTCATCGAAGAACACATCATGAAGATTGATTGATTGATAATATGTCCTACAATGGATGTTGTGTGTGATACATGATTACAAGTATGACTAGATTACTAAAAACTATGGTGGTGGTGAAGGTTGTGGCTATGGAGATGGTAAATGGTGGCGGCTAGGATTGATGGAGATGGCTATGGTGAAGATGGCAATGACTGACTTGTTCTGCGATGTTCTGTTGCTCATTTGGCGTCGGTCCCTTTATAATGGTTGTTCAGGTGGATCAGACACCTTGGTTGCCACACCATACGACCATCCATACGAGCGGGGATGGTCGTATGGAAGGCCGTCTTTTGCACTGTTTCCTATGGTGCGCCTCC
Source organism: Elymus sibiricus (assembly GCA_039707655.1). Classification (NCBI taxonomy): domain Eukaryota; kingdom Viridiplantae; phylum Streptophyta; class Magnoliopsida; order Poales; family Poaceae; genus Elymus; species Elymus sibiricus. Next base: position 69,919,057 of record CM077674.1, read on the forward strand.
CACTTGATCTCCTCTATCTCCACTTTACTCCTTCCATGTATTGGCTTCATTTCGTCCATAAATAGCCCATTTCCTGTGGAAACAAAATAAAAATTGGATATTTGGAAACCTTTCCAATCATTAGTCATTAGTGGCAATATTGGAGCGAATATCTCGATTTTAATGAAATATTTCGGTTTAAAGTCTGGTTAGATGAGTGTAAAAATAACACTCATCAACTCCCCCAAGCTTAAACTTGATCGTCCTCGAGCAACATAGAGAGAAATCCGAATCATAAGGAACCCAGTTGTTTAAACCGAAATAACGAGAAGGTTGACCTGAAAACTTAGTATAGCTGCAGTGGTGGCATGGTTATTATGCAAGTGTTAGTGAAGCAAAGATAATCAACTCAAAGCTCATGCTCAACTAGATAAAATCACATGGTAACACTTAATTCTATTTCCTCTAGTTAACACTTGCTTGCCGGGAATGCCGGAAGAGTTTTCTACTCTTTTTTTAAACATTGAAAGCATAAATTAAGGAGTGAAAGGTATGTAAACACAACATGATTCTATAGTAACTCGCTAACACACCCACAAATTTCTCATCATCAAGTTGCTCAAGCACTTAGTTTCAATCATTGTTTGCTGAAACTTTTGTTCTCACGTGACGGGATTATGCCAAATAAGTGATCATGCATAAGGTTTCGTAGTGACTTAATTTTGGGTACGATGGACCATTATATTTGTCTCTTTCGAGCTCCTGTGATCAGTACCCATTATTTACCACATAAACACACATTCAAGAGAAAGCTGAATAATATTCGATGTAGTGTTGCCACTACGTACGGTAACAAACTCATAGCCGAAACTCTAGTGGATCGTTCATTAGCTAGCGGAGTTCTCAGCATAACATCAAGAAAGTTGATGACGCCACATTTACACACGTATACGTGCATATAGTAGGAAGGTCATAGCACCAGCGAGAAGCTGAATCACCATGTAAGAAATACAACACAAATTTTTGGCACAATCTAATTCACCCTTCAACTAAGTTCCTTTAGACAATTTAATTCACAAGTGCTATATCGAGTCTATTAAAATTAACAATATGGTGTTGAGTATATCTAACATCATCTTCTCTATAGATTTTCTCAATACCCAAGTCTTTGAAGACTTTCTCTTGTGCATGGTCATTCTTGGTTAAGATCCCTTTATTTTAAAAACAGTCCCACGACAAGTCTTGGTTCTAGATTAAACAGAACAATGGCTACAAAATTATTTCAGCTAGTAGAACAAAACCTTTGTTTTAACTATCAAGACTTACTCCCACTAGCACACATCACACATACTATTACTACATCTATTCTAAGCTTCTCAAGTGCAAAAGACGGGAGTCGTAGGACATACCTTCACGATCAGGAATGTACACACTTCTCTTCCTTAAGCTTGCATTCCTCGTTGTCCGGCATAGATATACTCCTCTGAAATATAAACAAGAATGCAAACGAAATCCAACGGCAAAAGAAAAGAGCAAAGAAAAACTTATTCTATTTTTTGGGGGGTTTTGAAAGCTAACTTGCAAACGAAAAATCACAAACGGCAAAAAGGAAAACAAAAAAGGAAAGCAAATAAAAAGCAAAGTGTTGGAACAAACAACACGAGTGTTTGAAGCCGAGCTGAAGTACAACCTCATTACAACTTAATAATTACACCACCACATCTTGATGTAGACGTGGTAGTGACCTCCCCCAAGCTTAAGCTTTTGCAAGCCCAAACCGGTGAGATCATTTTGGTGGCGGCTGGTTAGGAGACCATCCTTGGCTCCAGTTGGAGAAGCTTGTGTTCATGTAGACGCACGTGTCTCGAAGGGACTCAGCGAGGTTGCTCATGTCATTGATGGATCCCCGAAGATTGTAAAGGTCTGTTTAGGTGGTGTAGGCTTCTTGTTGTGGTTGCTCCTCTTGGGGTTGCTCCTCTTCTTCGTCGATGGCGAGATCTTCTTCATCAACTTGTTCCGGTTCAAGGGCCTTTTGGTCAAAAGTTGCATCTCCTTCCCATGGCACATAATGCAAAATTTCATGTTCTATGGAGAAACGGTTAGGCATAAGAGTAGATAACAAGCACCTAACTCTAGGAATTCGAATACAATGATGAACACGGCGAACCACTACCATTGCAGCACTAGAAAGAACTCTAATATTAACAAGGTTGTTACCGACAATGGGGCGAAGATGGTTGTAGTTGAGGCCAAGGGAGTTGGCCAAGATGCTGATAACTCCTCCACATGTGATGTCTCCTTGTGCATGATTTTCTTAGTGCGCAAGGTGCAACAAAAGTATTACCCCTAAGTTGGGCGAATAACCGACGTCAAGGCTAGCTACTTTCCCGAGAATTAGCATATTCTCATCGCTCATCTTAGAAACTTCTTCTCGTGCCTACAACGAGTTAGTGATAACATAACAGAAATATCGAATAGCTGGACTTTCAATGCAACTGGCCCTTTGTTTGGAACCTTGGTAACTCATCTTATAAAAGGATTCCCTCGGGCGCGGTTCGCTGAAATCATAAACATAGCCGATGTCATCATCATTGTTGGTGAAGCCAAAGTGAGTGCACCACTCATCTAGAGTGATGTTGAAGTCTTGGTCCATGAGACGGAAAATGATTTGTTATTCCTCATAAGCATTTGGCATGAGACCAAGATTATGCGAGAGAGTACTAAACTCAAGCGTCAAATGTTCATATGTAGCACATCCCTGATAAAAATGATGAAACCCGACATTATCACAAAGTAAATTAAAGGGCCAATTCCATTTTCCCCCCTAACTTTGGCCCGACCTCATCTTTACCCCTAAATAAAAACAGTGCTCAACTATACCCCTCTTCTGTTAGATGGTGTTATGGAAATACCCCTCCGCTCTGTTTCTGTCCGGTCAAAGGGATTTGACCGTCATCGAGACGTCCTGTGGACATTTTTACCCCTGTGTGCATATACCACTAACATGTGGGGCTTACCCTTCAGGAAAAAAACTATCTCTCACACTTGCGAGGATCGTCTTCGTGATGAATACCCCGATCTCTTTCCTTCTACCTCCTGAATTCTCGGGACGATAATTTCTTTTAGAGGAGGAGAATTGTAACACCCCCTGTATTATGCTACAGTGATCCCACATCATAATGCCAAGTCATTTTGTTAAGCAATGCTTGATCATGCCAAATACATATCTCATTTCTAAATTCCATCACTAGATTCAAGTCAAATTAAAAGTGGAATTAAAAGTTGCTCAAAACTAAGGACTAAAAAGTTCATGTTTTAGTAAATATATCATAACAATAATTTTCAGGAAAACAACATCACTAAAACTCTTGAACAACCCCTAGAAGTTCAAAACATCAACAACAGCACCATTTTGACTCTTTCAATTGCAATTCAAAATTCAAATGAATTCATCTAAATCCCCAACTCATTGTGACAGTACAGAATATTGCAGAGAATTTATTAAGACCAGTTTCACATTTTTACAAAATCATTTGATGGCAAAAAGAAAATTCAACAGAAAAGATTAAAGAAAAACAGAAAGCAGAAATATAAAAAAGAAAGAAAAGGGCCACTGTTGGCTGGGCCTTAGTGCACAGTGTGCAGGCCTAGCCCAACAGAGCCGGCGTCGTCTCCCTCCTCCCCGTGTCACCTCGTGTGCACGCGCCCGAGCCGGTTCGCCGTCGCCACCGCACCCACTCGCCGTCCCGCGTCGCTACAGCCGCCGAGGAGGCGATAAGAACGCCACCGCGACGCCTCGGGGCAGCCCCCGTCCTCATCCCCTCTCCACCGCCTCCCTCCTTCTTCTCCCAACCTCGACCGAGCGCCGTCGTAGCCGCGCGCCGTCGATCCCACGGTCACCGACGGCCTCCCGCCTCGCCGCCGTGTCCATCCGCTTCGCCGTCGTCCACTACGTCGCCTACAACTACGAGGACGCCTGCGAGCTCTACGCCTCTCCTTTGACCGGAACGAGCTCGTCTTCAACCTCGGATCGCCGCCGTTTGTCGTCGAATCCGGCCACACCGAGCCTCCCCCGAGCTCGCGTTGCACCTCTGCAGGTTCCCTGTGAGCCCTCCTTCCCTCTCCCTCTTCCTTTGCGCTCGCATAAGCCCGCTAGCTGCTTCCCACCATTGCCGAGCTCTGCTCCGCCGCTGAGCTCGCCGTCGTCGTTGCGGTCGTCCGTTGGACGAACCGAGTGCACGAACGTGCTCCTGGGTATCCCAGGCAGCGTGTGGGCACCCTAAATGGTCACGAGCGAGCCTCGTTGCTCGATCCCGTGCACCTCCCGTTCCGGCCGCCGCCCGCGCTCGCCGTTGACGTCGCTACCGTCCACCTGAGCTCACGTCGGTGGCACAGATCGATGCGGTGTGTTCTCCTCTTTCGAACGCGCCTAGCCCCGCATCCAGTCGTGGCCTGTGGCCGATTTCCGGCAAGACCCGAGCCGCGCCGCCGCGAAATGATTTAACTAATTAAATTAAATTGTTAACTAATTGTGTCATTGACAGATGGGGCCCACTAGTTAATTAACATTTTTAGTTAAATTCAACCTCTATTAAAATACACAGTCAATGACAGGTGGGACCCACTGGTCAATTTGACCAGTCAATGGTCCTCGTTGACTACTGACTGGACAGTCAACTGGGACCCACCTGTCAGTCTAAGGAGCATTTTGCTGCGTACACTTCTGTGTACCCATAGCAATTAATATTTAAATGATTTTTCGAATTAAATTAATTCCAGAAATTCCAGAAAATGTTTAAAACTTTGAAAAATCATATGAAATAATCCGTAACTCGGATGAAAATAGTTTATATATGAAAAATGATCAGAAAAATAAGACGAATCCGAATATGTGATCAAAATGCTTGCCCATCACTCCTGCTTAGATGAACATGGAACCTTCCTCTCCGGATCCATATACCGATAATCACCTGGAACCGGGAAAATATTCCTAGATATTTTCCCGCTCCATCTGAACCACTTAGCACTGCGTTAGCTCGCCCCCAGCACACCATATTGCATTGTCATGCATCTATGTGCATTTGTTTGTGTTATATTTATTGTTTCTTCCCCCTCTTCTCTCTGGTAGACCCGAGACTGACGCTGCTCATGAGTACGACTACGTCGTCGACGACCCTTCCTCCTTTTCAGCAAAGCTTCCAGGCAAGCAAAACCCCTTGAACATTCCTATATCGCCCATTCCTTCTCTTCCATGCTTGCATTAGAATTTGCTACTGTATTTGATTGCTCCTATTCTGACGCATAGCCTGATTTTCTAACCTGCTGTTGATACTTTACCTTTCGTCCTATTGCTTAGTATAGAATGGTTAGTGATCCATCAAAGGCCCCACACCCTTCACCTTGTTACCATGCTTTACCACCAGTGACTCGATCAGTGTGATCGATGTACAGAGATCGAACACAGCACCACACACCCCTTAGTTGTACGACTCTGCAGAGCTACTATCAAGTGTCGAGGGTGATACCTCCTACCTCACTCCTGATGATATCTCTGTAGCGTAGCTAGTCGGTTGTGGGTTACCGAGGGTGATTCCTCTTTCACCACCTCCGATGAGGCCTCTGTCGTGCAGCCCCTCAAGTGTGAACTTATCGAGGGTGATTCATCCAAGTTCACCTTGACGGTTACATCGACTGGGAATCCATCGAGGGTGATTCCTCGGATTCCCCACGATGTTATGGACACACGGGTACTTTGACCTTCACCTCAGTTCTTTGGGAAGTCGGGTTGGCCAAGAGGGCACCCGCGAGAGATTATTGTGGCGGAACGATAGGGCAGGTGGAGACCACCTAGGAGAGAGGTGGGCCTGGTCCCTGGTCGTTGGTCCGCAGGTTACCAAGTCGGTGCGGCAGGGTGTCGGAGGTGAGCCTTGAGCCCTATTCGTGTCCGCGAGCTCCTAATAATTCACGAACGGATTTGGGTATTTCATCTGAGTTGGCCACTGGCCTATACGCACTACCACCACGCGGGATAATGGTTTAATGGGGCCCTCGGCGCCGTATGTATCAGCCGAAAGCTCTGTCAGATGTCCAGTTCAACATTGTGAGCCGGTCGGGACAAGGCCATCCAGGACTGAGGTGGTTCTTGGACTCCGACCCATGACACAACGATCCGGAGTGCAAAGGGCGATGGGCCCAAGACCCCTGAGCACTTAGGATGTAGACCGGCGGGGACCTCTCTGCGGAGCCTAGGTAGGACTACGTCGTGTCGATCAACCGAGGCCGGTTACCCGGAAAAGTGTGTCCGGCCAGAGTTAATCGAGCGTGTTGGGTAACAGTAGTGCACCCCTGTAGGGAAGTTTATCTATTTGAATAGCCGTGTCCACGGTAACCGGATGCTCAGTGTTGTATCCCAATCTACTACAACTAGAACTGGATACTTGTAATACTTAATTAATATGTTAGCTCCGGGATTGCTTTCTCGCGGGGAGTCGAGGAAGGATCTCTGGGCATTGCTACTATATACTTACTACTTTATGTTATGATACTAATCTGCACTTTTCTAATGCTGCAAGTCGCTGCAAGATGCTAGTCTTCGATAGGCTAGGCCTTCCCCTCTATTCTGGCATTTCTGCAGTATAGTCCACAGATACAGCCCCTTCATTTGATACCGATGCATACTTAGCATAGATCTGATGTAAGTCTTGCGAGTACTTTGGATGAGTACTCATGGTTGCTTTGCTACCTCTTTTTCTCCATGCCCGATTGCTGCGATCAGATGACGGAGCCCTGGAGTCAGCTGATCCCGTCGACGACTACTACCACCCCGATGGTGCCTACTACTACGTGGAGGCCGGCGACCAGGAGTTCTTTAGGAGGCTCCCAGGCAGGAGGCCTGCGCCTTTTCGATCTAATTGTCGTTGTTTTGCTTAGCCTTCTTAAGGCAACCTTGTCTAACTATGTCTGTACTCAGATACTGATGCTTTCGCTGACTCTTGTGTAACTCGAGCTTATGTATTCGAGCCCTCGAGGCCCCTGGCTTGTAATATAAAGCTTGTATTATTTTATTTTGTGTCTAGAGTTGTGTTGTGATATCTTCCCGTGAGTCCCTGGGCTTGATTGTGCGCATTTGCGTGTATGATTAGTGCACGGTCGAGTCGGGGGCGTCACAAGTTGGTATCAGAGCCGACTGCCTGTAGGAACCCCCCCCCCTTCCAACTCCTTGGCCGAAGTTGAGTTTAGTCTTTGAAAAATTGTTTTGCTAACATGGCTGTGTGGCTTATGGGCCCACGTCGCCAATGGATGGGATTAGGATCTTTTATTCCTCTCCTTTACTCTGGGACTCTGATCTCTCCTCCTTTCGGGTTAAAGATTTTACTGACTCTAACTCTAGGTTCTCGTGATCACATCCACCCGGAGATTTGAATCAACCCTTCTTTGAATTGTGGGTCAGGTTCTGCTTCACAGTAGTCACGGACCGCATGATCCTTTTATCGAGGGCACCTGCGTTGTCACTGGTAGATTCCTCGCTCCAGTGGTTTTCTCTGACGTTGATGTAGCCTTTGCTATGTCTCGTTGTTGTATCTCTCCACCGCGTGCCTGCGTGCCGCCTAGTTGTCTAGCTGCGTGTGTTCCGAACACCTGCTGCCGTTTGTAACCAACTCTGTGCATGGATCTGTATGTCTTTAATGACTACTAATATGTATCTAATGCACTTCTTGCTCATTACTCCTGTTACATCATGAATGACCCCATGCATTTGCATTTGTTCTTGCTAAACTGCCCCAGTTGTTTTAGTAGGATGGCTGACGATCCTCCGCCTCCACCCTATATTGCCGCAATGATGCATCAGTTTGAATTGAACCGCCAGCTCAATGAGAGTCTGGTAAACCGATTAGAACGCAACGATGCTCGTCAGGAGCCTGACCCTATATCACTTCAAGATTTCGTGCACCTCAACCCGTCTATTTTCCGCAACTCCACCAATCCTATGGATGCTGATGATTGGCTTCGTGACATCCTGTTTGAGATGGAGTCACTAATGTTGCCCCTGACAGTTACGTCACCTTTGCGGCATTTCACCTGAAGGGTCCAGCTACTCAATGGTGGGAAAGCCACAGGCGTATGCTGCCTGCTGGAACAGTAACCACTTGGTAGGAATTTCAGTCAGCCTTTCGTGCACGACACATTCCTCAAGGTCTGATGGACCAGAAGAAGAATGAGTTTCACAAACTCACCCAGGGAAAAATGACTGTGGATGAATATCAGCGGAATTTTCTCGACTTATCCCGCTATGCTGAGGATGACGTCTGCACTGACGCTCGCAAGCAGGAGAAATTTCGTGAAGGACTGCGTCCTGATATAAAGCTCGCACTTGTCGTCCATGATTGCGCAGACTTTGCAATGCTTGTTAGCCAAGCTTTCCGAGCTGAAACCGGTCTGACTGAGCACCAGGAGTCGCTCAAGCGAACTCGTGATGTTGGCTCATCCTCGGGTCAGCCTGCTCAGAAGCGCAGAGTGTGGATTCCGCATAATGTCCATCACCGACCTGCCCCCACACCGAGGCCTTCTTATGTTGCACCTCGTCTGCCTCCACCACCAAGACAACTGAATATCCCAAGTGGACAGCCCAATACTATGGCTCCTCGTCCCAATGATGGGAATTGCTTCAAGTGTGGACAGCCAGGGCACCGTGCTTCCAGCTGCCGCCCGAACCAGAATCGGAATGCACCAGCTGGTCAAACCAGAAAAATTGGAACCACACCGCCTGCAATCGGTTGCGTTCATATCAATCATGTTAAGATGGAAGAAGCTCAACAGGACACCAAAATTGTAATGGGAACCCTTTCCGTCAATACCGTACCAGCCTCTGTTCTCTTCGATTCCGGAGCATCGCATTCATTTTTGTCTGAAGCATTTGCGCTCAAGAACGAAATGCAATTTGAAGAGCTGCATCCTCCCTTATTGGTTCATTCCCCTGGTGGGAGATGGAACACAGCTATGATAAGTCACAACAACCAGATCGAAATTGGAGGGCTACTATTCTCTCCACCGCTCATCGCCCTCAAGGCTTCTAACATAGATGTTATTCTTGGTATGGATTGGCTAACAGCCCATAATGCTATGATCAACTGTACCGCCAAGGCAGTCCAGCTCACGCACCCTTCTGGCCAAACAGTCAACTATTCAGTCCAGAATGCCGAAAGCCAGATATATGCTCTGAATGCATTGAACGCGTCACCACTTGAGGGAATAGAGAATGTTCCAGTCGTTCGTGAATTCCAATATGTCTTTCCTGAGGAACTCCTAGGTGTACCACCTGCTAGGGTTGTCGAATTCGTTATCGACTTGAAATCAGGCACCACTCCTATTGCCAAGTGCCCATACAAGATGCCGCAGCATGAACTCCTTGAACTTAAGGAGGAAATTGACAAGTCACTTCGTAAGGGTTTCATTCACCCCAGTTATTCTACTTGGGGAGCACCTTCTCTCTTTGTTAAGAAGAAGGATGGAACGAATCGGTTGGTTCAAGATTATCGACCTATCAACCAAGCAACAATTCAGAACAAGTATCCGCTTCCCAGAATCAACGATCTGTATGATCAACTTGTTGGTTCCTCAGTATTCTCTAAACTTGATTTGAGATTGGGATACCACCAGATCCAAGTTCGTAAAGAGGACATTCCGAAGACAGCCTTCGTTACTCGCTATGGTTCTTACGAGTACACTGTCATGTCCTTCGGCTTAATCAACGCTCCAGCAACCTTCTCTCGGTTAATGAACTACATCTTCATGGATTACCTCGACAAGTTCGTCATGGTTTATCTGGATGATATCCTAGTCTATTCGAAGAATGAAGAAGAACATGCCGAACATCTTCGGCTTGTACTGGAGAAGCTGCGTGAACATCAACTGTATGCCAAGTATTCCAAGTGCGAGTTCTGGTTATCTGAAGTGACATATCTCGGCCACGTGATTTCCAAAGATGGCATTGCTGTTAACCCAGAACGAGTTCAGGCTATTCTTGAATGGACTCCCCCGAAGAATGTCAAGCAAGTCAGAAGTTTTCTCGGACTCGCCAGCTATTGCCGCTGTTTTGTCGAGAACTTCTCTAAGATTGCCAAGCCTCTGACTGATCTGCTTCACAAAGGCGTTAAGTTTGAGTGGACAGAAATATGTCAGGAAAGTTTTCAGACACTCAAAGACAAGCTGACATCTGCCCCAGTGCTTGCTCCTCCAGATTCTCGCAAGGACTTCGTGATTTATTGTGATGCATCCTGTCAAGGATTAGGCTATGTCCTAATGCAAGAGCGCAAGGTGATTGCTTATGGCTCTCGACAGTTGCATCCTCATGAAGAGAACTATCCAACGCATGATCTCAAACTTGCAGCAGTTATTTATGCATTGAAGTTATGGCGACATTACCTACTTGGTAATCGTTGCGAGATCTACACGGATCATCAAAGTCTGAAGTACTTGTTCACTCAGCCATCTCTGAACCTCCGTCAGCAAAGATGGATGGAGGCCATTACAGACTATGACTTGGGTATTTCTTATACCCCTAGCAAGGCTAATGTAATGGCTGATGCCTTGAGCCGCAAATCCTACTGTTGTGAACTTGAGGTTCAGCTACAGTAACCACTCCTGTATGAAGAGCTTCGAAAGCTGAACCTCGAGATAGTTCCTCAAGGAAATCTAAATACCTTGGTTGTTGAACCAGATCTCGAGCGCAACATCAAGACAAGGCAGAAGTATGATTCTGAAGTCGAGAAGATTAAGAGCTATCTCTCCAAAGGAAATTCATCGTTCTTCACAGTTGATGATGATGGTGCCTTGTTCTTCAGAGGCCGCCTAGTGGTCCCCAGAAAGCAAAATCTAGACTCGCGCTCGGATGTCATGAAAGAAGCACATGACACACCTTTGTCTATTCATCCGGGTAGTACCAAGATGTACCAAGACATTCGTCAGCGGTACTGGTGGCCTGATATGAAGCGAGACATTGCTCGTTATGTTGCTGAGTGTGACGTTTGCCGTCGCATCAAAGCAGAACATCAAAGACCTGCTGGTACTCTGCAACCACTTGCTATTCCTGAATGGAAATGGGACAAAGTTGAAATGGACTTCATCACTGGATTTCCCAGATCACAGAAGGTTCATGATGCTATTCTTGTCGTCATTGACCGATTCTCCAAGGTTGCTCATTTCCTGCCAGTCAAGGAGACAATCACTACTAGTCAATTAGCAGACTTGTATGTTTTCAGAATTGTGTCACTCCACGGTGTTCCGTTGGAGATCAGCTCAAACCGTGGCAGCCTCTTTACTTCAAGGTTCTAGGAAAGTTTCCAAGAAGCTATGGGAACTCATCTGTCCTTTAGCACCGCTTTTCACCCCCAGTCTCAGGGTCAAGTTGAACGAGTCAACCAAGTGCTTGAAGATATGCTTCACGCATGTGTCATCTCCTTTGGCAAGAAATGGGAGGAATCTCTCCCGTATGCTGAATTCTCTTACAGCAATAGCTATCAAGCTAGCCTGAAGATGGCACCATTTGAAGATCTTTATGGACGTAAGTGCCGAACTCCTCTGAATTGGTCAGAAACTGGGGAACAGCCACTCTTCGGTCCGGACATTATCCAACACGTTGAAGAGCAAGTCCGTATCGTTCATGAACATCTGAAGACTACTCAGTCTCGTCAGAAGAGCAATTATGACCGTAAACACAAGTCAATGGTCTATCAACCTGGCGAACAGGCTTATCTTCGTGTCACCCCGATGAAGGTCACTCACCGCTTCGGAATCAAGGGCAAGTTAGCTCCTCGCTACATTGGCCCATTCCGTATTCTCGCCAGACGTGGAGAAGTGGCATATCAGTTGGAACTACCGTCGAACCTTTCTCAGGTTCACGATGTTTTCCATGTGTCGCAACTCCGCCGCTGCTTCAAGGATCCGATCCGAGCAGTGGATCATGAAGTGCTTGAATTACAGGATGACCTGTCTTATAAGGAGCATCCGATCCATATTCTTGATCAAGCTGAACGTCGAACCCGTCAGAAGGCAATCAAGTTCCTTAAAGTTCAGTGGTCGAATCATTCAGAAGATGAAGCCACTTGAGAACGCGAGGATCATCTTCGTGATGAATACCCCGATCTCTTTCCTTCTACCTCCTGAATTCTCGGGACGAGAATTTCTTTTAGAGGAGGAGAATTGTAACACCCCCTGTATTATGCTACAGTGATCCCACATCATAATGCCAAGTCATTTTGTTAAGCAATGCTTGAACATGCCAAATACATATCTCATTTCTAAATTCCATCACTAGATTCAAGTCAAATTAAAAGTGGAATTAAAAGTTGCTCAAAACTAAGAACTAAAAAGTTCATGTTTTAGTAAATATTTCATAACAATATATTTTCAGGAAAACAACATCACTAAAACTCTTGAACAACCCCTGGAAGTCAAAACAGCAACAACAGCACCATTTTAACTCTTTTAATTGCAATTCAAAATTCAAATGAATTCATCTAAATCCCCAACTCATTGTGACAGTACAGAATATTGCAGAGAATTTATTAAGACTAGTTTCACATTTTTACAAAATCATTTGATGGCAAAAAGAAAAGGCAACAGAAAAGATTAAAGTAAAACAGAAAGCAGAAATATAGAAAAAAAAAGGAAAAGGGCCACTGTTGGCTGGGCCTTAGTGCACAGTGTGCAGGCCCAGCCCAACAGAGCTGGCGTTGTCTCCCTCCTCCCCGTGTCACCTCGCGCGCGCGCGCCCGAGCCAGTTCGCCGTCGCCACCGCACCCACTCGCCGTCCCGCGTCGCTACAGCCGCCGAGGAGGCGATAAGAACGCCACCACGACGCCTCGGGGCAGCCCCCGTCCTCATCCCCTCTCCACCGCCTCCCTCCTTCTTCTCCCCACCTCGACCGAGCGTCGTCGTCGCCGCACGCCGTCGATCCCGCGGCCACCGACCGCCTCCCGCCTCGCCGCCGTGTCCATCCGCTTCGCCGTCGTCCACTACGTCGCCTACGAGGACGCTTGCGAGCTCTACGCCTCTCCTTCGACCGGAACGAGCTCGTCTTCAACCTCGGATCGCCGCCGTTCGTCGTCGAATCCGGCCACACCGAGCCTCCCCCGAGCTCGCGTTGCACCTCTGCAGGCTCCCAACGAGCCCTCCTTCCCTCTCCCTCTTCCTTTGCGCTTGCGTACGCTCGCTAGCTGCTTCCCGCCATTGCCGAGCTCTGCTCCGCCGCTGAGCTCGCCGTCGTCGTTGCGGTCGTCCGTTGGACAAACCGAGTGCACGAACGTGCTCCTGGGTATCCCAGGCAGCGCGTGGGCACCCTAAATGGTCGCGGGCGAGCCTCGTTGCTCGATCCTGTGCACCTCCCGTTCCGGCCGCCACCCACGCTCGCCGTTGCCGTCGCTACCGTCCACCTGAGCTCATGCCGGTGGCACAGATCGACGCGGCGTGCTCTCCTCTTACGAACGCGCCTAGCCCCGCATCCAGCCGTGGCCTGTGCCCGATTTCCAGCGAGACCCGAGCCGCGCCGTCGCAAAATGAGGTCGTCGGCGTTTAAACGCCGGCGCCGCTGACGTGGCTCCGCCTGGGGCCCTCTCTGGGTCACTGACCAGTGGGTCCCGCGGGCCCCTTTGACCAAGTTGACTAAGTCAACTGTGCGGACTAGGCTCATCCAGTCACTGACATGTAGGCCCCACCAATTGAATTAACTAATTTACTAATTAAATTAAACTGTTAACTAATTGTGTCACTGACAGATGGGACCCACTAGTTAATTAACATTTTTATTTAAATTAATCCTCAGTTAAAATACACAGTCAATGACAGGTGGGACCCACTGGTCAGTTTGACCAGTCAACAGTCCCCGTTGACTGCTGACTGGACAGTCAACTGGGACCCACCTGTCAGTCTAAGGAGCATTTTGCTGGGTACACTTCTATGTACCCATAGCAATTAATATTTAAATGATTTTTCGAATTAAATTAATTCCAGAAATCCCCGGAAATGTTTAAAACTTTGAAAAATCATATAAAATAATCCGTAACTCGGATAAAAATAGTTTATATATGAAAAATGATCAGAAAAATAAGACGAATCCGAATATGTGATCAAAATGCTTGCCCATCACTCCTAGCTAGATAAACATGGAACCTTCCACTCCGGATCCATATACCGATAATCACCTGGAACCGGTAAAATATTCCCCGATATTTTACCACTCCGTTTGAACCACTTAGCACTGCGTTAGCTCGCCCCCAGCACAGCATATTGCATTGTCATGCATCTGTGTGCATTTGTTTACGTTATATTTATTGTTTCTTCCCCCTCTTCTCTCCGGTAGACCCGAGACCGACGATACTCCTGAGTACGACTACGTCGTCGACGACCCTTCCTCCTTTTCAGCAAAGCTTCCAGGCAAGCAAAACCCCTTGAACATTCCTATATCGCCCATTCCTTCTCTCTCATGCTTGCATTAGAATTTGCTACTGTATTTGATTGCTCCTATTCTGATGCATAGCCTGATTTTGTAACCTGCTGTTGATACTTTACCTTTCGTCCTATTGCTTAGTATAGAATGGTTAGTGATCCATCAAAGGCCCCACACCCTTGACCTTGTTGCCATGCTTTACCACCAGTGACTCGATCAGTGTGATCGATGTACAGAGACCGAACACAGCACCACACACCCCCTTAGTTGTACGACTCTGCAGAGCTACTATCGAGTGCCGAGGGTGATACCTCCTACCTCACTCCTGATGATATCTCTGTAGCGTAGCTAGTCGGTTGTGGGTTACAGAGGGTGATTCCTCTTTCACCACCTCCGATGAGGCCTCTGTCGTGCAGCCCCTCAAGTGTGAACTTATCGAGGGTGATTCCTCCAAGTTCACCTTGACAGTTACATCGAGTGGGAATCCATCGAGGGTGATTCCTCGGATTCGCCATGATGTTATGGACACACGGGTACTTTGACCTTCACCTCAGTTCTTTGGGAAGTCGGGTTGGCCAAGAGGGCACCCGCGAGAAATTATTGTGGCGGAACGACAGGGCAGGTGGAGACCACCTAGGAGAGAGGTGGGCCTGGTCCCTGGTCGTTGGTCCGCAGGTTACCAAGTCGGTGCAGCAGGGTGTCGGAGGTGAGCCTTGAGCCCTGTTCGTGTCCGCGAGCTCCTAATAATTCACTAACGGATTTGGGTATTTGATGTGAGTTGGCCACTGGCCTATACACACTACCACCATGCGGGATAATGGTTTAATGGGGCCCTCGGCACCGTATGTATCAGCTGAAAGCTCTGTCAGATGTCCAGTTCAGCATTGTGAGCCGGTCGGGACAAGGTCATCCAGGATTGAGGTGGTGCTTGGACTCCGACCCGCGACACAACGATCCGGAGTGCAAAGGGCGATGGGCCCAAGACCCCTGAGCACTTAGGATGTAGACCGGCGGGGACCTCTCTGCGGAGCCTAGGTAGGACTACGTCGTGTCGATCAGCCGAGGCCGGGCATTACCCAGAAAAGTGTGTCCGGCCAGAGTTAATCGAGCATGTTGGGTAACAGTAGTGCACCCCTGCAGGGAAGTTTATCTATTCGAATAGCCGTGTCCACGGTAATAGGACGCTCAGTGTTGTATCCCAATCTACTACAACTAGAACTGGATACTGTTAGCTCTGGGATTGCTTTCTCGCAGGGAGTCGAGGAAGGATCTCTGGGCATTGCTACTATATACTTACTACTTTATGTTATGATACTAATCTGCACTCTTCTAATGCTGCAAGACGCTGCAAGATGCTAGTCTTCGATAGGCTAGGCCTTCCCCTCTATTCTGGCATTTCTGCAGTATAGTCCACAGATACAGCCCCTTCATTTGATACCGATGCATACTTAGCATAGATCTGATGTAAGTCTTGCGAGTACTTTGGATGAGTACTCACGGTTGCTTTGCTACCTCTTTTTCCCCATGCCCGATTGCTGCGATCAGATGACGGAGCCCGGAGTCAGCTGATCCCGTCGACGACTACTACCACCCCGATGGTGCCTACTACTACGTGGAGGCCGGCGACCAGGAGTTGTTTAGGAGGCTCCCAGGCAGGAGGCCTGCACCTTTTCGATCTAATTGTCGTTGTTTTGCTCAGCCTTCTTAAGGCAACCTTGTCTAACTATGTCTGTACTCAGATACTGATGTTTTCGCTGACTCTTGTGTAACTCGAGCTTATGTATTCGAGCCCTCGAGGCCCCTGGCTTGTAATATAAAGCTTGTATTATTTTATTTTGTGTCTAGAGTTGTGTTGTGATATCTTCCCGTGAGTCTCTGGGCTTGATCGTGCGCATTTGCGTGTATGATTACTGCACGGTCGAGTCGGGGGCGTCACACTCACTTACACGTTGACCCAAACTAAAAAGAACTCCCTGACAAGTGGGTCCATTGGGATTAAACTTAACCCTATGTTGACTCTGTTAGCTGGTTAATTAAACATGGGGGTCCCACATGTCATAGAGTAAAGATTAAGTTAATTGTGTAATTAACCTAAACTAAACATGCCATGTCATCTCGCCGGCGGGAACCAAAACCGACGGCGGAGGAGCACCGTTTGCTCGCTGCGGGGCACCAAATTGTGCGTACGTGGATGGGTTTTACAGGTAGCTGGCATCGAGCCGCGTCAATTGGGACAGATGGGAAGTGCGAGGGTGGCCTGAGCTCATCGGAAGCGAGCTCGCGGCGGCGGCCGGAGCTACGGGTGGAACGGTATTAACGGTACAACGCATCTCAGGACGAGCTAGTGGGCTCAGAGGCTTCCTGGGGAAGCACTGAGCAAAGTGGGCTGCTCGGGCACGGGCTTCAGTGGTTGTAGCCACGGTGGCGACAAGGCCGACGGTGAGGAGATTTCGGCTCTGATGGAAACAACGGCTAGGCGACGCAATCAAGCACGGGAGCAAGGGGAAAGGCAGCGGAGCTCACGGCGGTTCGAGAGAGCAGCCGGGAGGCTCAGGGATGTCCTAGTTGCAGCGAATCGACGACGAGAAGCTCCGGGCACCGAGGTTGAAGACGACGATGGTGGCAGCGTTGCAGCACGTCCGGGCTCGTGCGCTTTGGTGTGGAGAAGAACGGCATCAAGGCGCTTTGTTTGGACATGGTGGTGAGGCAAATGGTGGCCGGTGGCCGCGAGAACGGTGGACGACGGCGTCGGCTACGTTCGGTTGCGAGAGAGGGAGAGGGAAGAGGAGGGGATAGGCATGGGAGGGAGGGAGAGTGAGGTCAGGGGGGTCGTGGCGCCCTTAGACGCGTCGAGGAGGAGGCAAGCAGGCAGGAAGTGTCCCGCGCGTGGCCGCATGCGTCAGGCACGCGTCTCTCGTCCTCCTGGTGAGAGGAGGAAGACGACCCTAAGCCTTGCTGGGCTGGGCTGGCTACATGGGCCGACTACAGGTAAGTTTCTTTATGCCTTTTTTTTCTCTTTTGTTTTAGTTTCCTTTTTTTCTTAATTGAGGGGTAAAAATGTCTACAGGACGTCTCGATGACGGTCAAACCCCTTTGACCAGACGGAAACGGTGCGGAGCGGTATTTCCATAACGCCATCTAACAGAAGAGGGGTATAGTTGATCACTGTTTTTATTTAGGGGTAAAGATGAGGTCGGGCCAAAGTTAGGGGAAAAAGTAAATGTCCCTAAATTAAAATCGTTACCGATGCCCAATTTGGCTAGTGTGGACTCGCAGCCCACTTGGTGGCCTTCATCTTCCTTGCATGAAGCTTCTTGTATTTTCTCAATTCCTCACGGTCGGTGAAGATGATCCCCTGTGTGAAAACTTGTTGCTATTGTGCGGCGTTCGCGGTTGAACCCGGTGCATCACCGCGAGCGACACGTGTAGACCTCCTCATGAACATCTACAAAATAATTTTCCAGTCCAATAAAATGACACAATAGTGATCCTACGGCAATCACAACATCATACTCCTCTAAAAACATAAACGAATCCAAGCCATATTCAAAATTTAGATCAAAAATAGGCATATCCTAGACATGGCAATGCTAGGTACATAGAACATGGATTTGCGATAAATAAGTTGGGGATCGGAGAAGAAACATATCATGGATCGATCATGCGGAAGGGTTTGAACTGAAATCGAACGAGTAGAGAGACCGGCAAAGTGGTGGTAGGGTTTGCAGAGGTTTGGAGGAGGAAGAAGTAATAGATGAGATGGGGGCGAAATACCTCTTGCCTCGGGCTCTTTGTGGCCACCAGAGATCCATACGACCATTCATACGAGTGAGACCGCTTGTATAGAACGTCGTCGTTCACTCTGGAGCCAAATTGCTGTCTGTGCTTACCTCATACGACCAATCATGCGAGCAGGTGCGGTCATACGCTACGCCGTCTTTGACTCTGTTGTTTTGATCTTCTGGTTGATGGTGTCATAGGACCGCTCATACGAGTATGGATGCTCGCATAGAACGCCGTCAAACGCTCTGGACTTCTTCTCTGTTTCCGCTGAAGGTTCATACAACCATCCATATGAGCGTGTGCTCGCAAGAAACATCGTCGAACGCTTTGTTACCTCTGGATAGTTTCTGTTGGAGCCGCCAGGGTGTCGTACGACCGCCTGAACGACCACTGTGGTCACACGTTAGGCCGTCTTTGTTCCATTTCTTCCGAAACTTCACTTCTTTCACTAATTCCTGTGGTGTTAGTTCCAACACAACATATAGGCATATTTCCAGGCATCCAAACGTTAGTACAACACACGATAATTTTGCACAAGAAAAAGGTCTCATTAGAACAACTCTTCTCAACTTATCCTCCACGATAAAAACTTCAACACTCTTTTATTAAAACTAAAAATAAAAACTTACTTATCTAGTTTATTTGCGTGGGTTGCCTCCCACGAAGCAGTTGTTTTCGGTCGGATAGCTCGACCGTAGTGATGATCACTTGGGTACAAATACACCAAGCTCGTAGCTTTGAGCATTGACGACAATGTCGTCTCCGGTGTATGTCTTCATTTTCCTTTTCCTAGGGAAATTTCTTACAAAAGGATCCGTTGCAGGCAGGTAAAATCTTACATTTTCCTTAAACACATTAATAACAGCCTTTATGGTCCTAAGAAAAGGCCTATCGAGAATTATAGGAGCAATGAGATCTTCAGGCATATCAAGTATAACAAGATCAATCATGACATGAGAATCATTAATTTGAATGATAACACCATGCTTAATCCCTACTGCTTGTATAAGAGTAGAATTGACCATATTCAATCTAATCTCAGTAGTAGCATAAGGACCAAGATTGAGACTATCATAAACAGATTTAGGGATAATGAAAACACTAGCACCTAGATCACATAAAGCACTGAATTTATTCAAACCGATCTCAATCTCAATAGTAGGCTCAAAAACATCTTCTTGTTTAGCGGGTAACTTACTGAATAGCTTCTTTCTTTCATCATCCAACTTACGTACCTTAGCTACAACATGATCAACAAAGACATTATATGCCTCATCATTTGACACTTCAAGTAGTGGGTGTTTCATTGCTATCATTTTCATGAAGTCTGCAACTGTATAAGTATATTCTGGCACATGGCTTTTATCAAGCTCTCTGCGTTTCCTTCATTATTTCTCATCATCTTGACATCTTCAACTGGGTTAGGTTCCGGTTTACCTGCAAACTTGGATAGAATTAAAGTTTGGCTCTCTGCAATTTTAGCCACGTGTGCTTCCATGCTCTTAGCTCTTCCATCAAGAAATGCATGGAGTGTTTCCACATTATTGAAGTTTATAAATCAGGAAAGTGATGAAACCATCCATGCACCTTTAACATATGGATATATGAAGTACCACATGTAATTACAATAGGATGAAATGCGAACATATAGAAATCATCAAAACTATTTTTGTGTATGTAGATCTCAGAGTAAAAATCATGTGTTGCAACCTAAAATAAACATGAAAGCACTGCTGAAATTGTACTTAGCAGCCAACCACTGTAGAGGTGTAACACCCACACCTACCACCGGATTAGACCAGATGCTACTGGGCCATGGGTTACATGTACATGGGCCAGTCGACCAGACATGGAACTATAAAAGCAGTGATGCCACAACAGAGTAGGAAAGGAACATAAATAAACTGAACTGTGTTCTTCCTCTTGACCTCTCGTCTGGATCCCCTACCTGTTCACATCCGGCGATAACCGTGGCAACAGGTTGTGAGAATTTGGTATTCAGAGCCACGAATTCCCCACAAATTCCCATAAAAAAAATATCCCCACAATTATTTTCTTCCTATTCGATATGGTCTTCAGTTGAGGTTGTGGAGACGATGGGTGAGTTGGATCGCATGATCATCAATGACATGTCCCCATCTTCCCTGCCCCCCTTCAGGTCACCTGGGACTACAACTTGTGCTTCCTCTATACAAGGTGTGGCACTTGTACTGAGCGCACACCAAGTGTTTGGTGAAATGCCTGAGTGGCTAGAGGCCAGTAGGATGAGACATGGAGTCGCGAGTGCCCACAAGTCTGTGTACTGGAAGGAAGGTGCACCACAGGATGATGCAAATCAAGTGCTTGATGCAATGCCGAGCATTGGGCTAGGTGCTTATTTGAACATAGGGCAAGTTCTCTCTGTCACAGTGCACTACATGATTTATCCTATCACTCTATCTGTGCTTCACCAAGTATTTGGTGCATGTGGGGTAGTCCTAAAGTTGAGTTGTGTTGTTAAGCTGGGGTATTGTCAGGTGCTTGTACAATACAACACATGTGTAAGTGTTGTACAAGCAATGGAAGCTTTGCAAGGAAGGTATATCTATGATGGTTGTTGCCAGTTGTACATCAAGGGTGCTGAACAGAGCGACTTGAGTGTACCAGGAAAAAAAATCTTGTATGAAGTGCACATCACCATCAGTAACTACCACACCAAAGCAGATTCCTAAATTTGATGGCACACATATGAATAGGTGGCGTGCAGATTGTGAGGAGTTCTTTGAACTATACAAGATTCCTTGGGTCCTGCGGATTCTCGCTGCCGAGATGAATATGATAGGTGATGCCGCTCTTTGGTTGCAGGCTCACAAGACAAAGCATGTTAATGTAGATTGGGAGGATCTTTGTGCTGTGATGCTTCAAACATTTGGTTTTGGCACCGATCAGCAACTACCGGAGAGTGTCGAGGAGTGTCAAGATATTGATGATAACAACATTCCCAACGCGCACTCAGCCGCAAATCAAGACTCATTGTGTAGTCAGATCCAAGTCAGCCCCGTGCATTGCCCCATTAGTAAGAGGAATGAAGGTGCGCTCAAGGTCGTTGACATATTCACTCATGTTGGAGGAATATCACTTTTCATGGAGTTTTGTTCAGATTCTGCGGATGAGATAATAATTCTAGTCAACGACAATCCTCTCAAACACTCGGTCTGGGATGAAGAGATTCTTGATGATGTGGTCACTCATGTGGTGGTATGCCACCTTTACTTGAACTTGGTTTGGATTCTGCAACGGTAATGTCCTCTGAACCGCCTCTCATGGAACTGGAGGCTGACCAGGTTCTCACTCATGTTGGTGGTTCTTCACTTTTCCTAGAGATGGTTGTAGAATCTAAGCAGGATGTGGTGTGCAGTGGGTACAATGCTGATCCGGTGCTCACTCATGTAGGAGGCCTGTCACTTTTTCTGGCGGAGGGGTTGCATTCTGATCATGAGGTGTGTGAGGACGTTCTTTCCAAGGACATGGACTGGAACACTTGTATGGCTGACCTGATGCGTACTGCAGTTGGAGGCTGGTCATTGTTTCTTGAGTTTGATCTGGACCTAAGTGTACCTCCTGCTCATCAAGTGTTTCCTGATAAACTCCCATGGAAGTGTAGTGCAATTAGCCCAAGGAGTAATAATGTGGAAGGTACTTATTTCTTACTTGCAAATATGCCACGAAATGCCTTCAGTTCTGGATAGAATGGCATGCAGGGCCGTATTTGTTTTAGTCCTAATAAACAGAGATGGAGTGGTTCTTGCTGCAAATCATCTGAAACTTCATGGTTTTGTTCCAATCTGTTGATCATGATGTGAGTTTAACCTCGCCATGGGACCCTGGAAATGTTGTTTGTATTCCAGTTGTCGAGACATTCTACATGCTCAGCAGCACCGGAACTGATCCAAGACATTTTCGATACAGAATCCTTCTGAAGTGCATGGTTTATTCTCTGGATATAATCTTTAACAGCTAACCAAAAATCATGTGCAGAAGCATAATTGTGGTTTGGTTGTAAGAACTGAAAGTGCGGCCATGTACCAGCAGCTCATCTGGGATCCAGGTGGCTCTGTTTTTCAATTTGCCGGGTATGAACCCTCTGAGATGATTGTAGGCAGCTGGGTGCAGTGGGACCCGGGTGGCTTGCATTTCTCTATTTGCTTGGTGATGTACGATAGAGATCCAGAAGCAGATGACTCTACTTGCTACTTCCATTTGTACAACAACTCCAAACCTGATGGAATGGCATGTAATTATGGTGGATGTTTCAAGCTGTTTTTGAGGAACGATTATAGTTGTCGGACATCTGAACTGGGATATGGAGTTCAACGAGGATGTGGGAGCTGCAGAGTATTGCTACCAGGAGCAATCATTGCTTGGGGAACTCCTGTGAGGACTTGTGAGGACGTGGTGAAGTATGGGCGTAGTGAAGTATGTTCCTGCACCTGTGAGTACGCAGTCCGTATTACGGACACTGTAGAAGTGCATGCTCTAGCCAATGCAACCAAAAGACTGATCTGATAGTTGCACCAGCCGGGTCTTGAATTCAAGACCTCTTGGCTCTGATATAATGTAGAAGTGCATGCTCTAGCCAATGCAACCAAAAGACCGATCTGATAAAAGAGACTATGCAATACATTTATACGTCAACAGACACCCCCCGGTGAAAGCACCTAACGCTCGACTGCGGCAAATGGGAAGCAACTTCCCCTTGGACGATGACCCTATTCTTGAGATTGGACCTTGCTGCGATGAGAAGCTGAGCACGAGGCCGCACAACATCCTTTGAGTGGAGAAATCAGCGCACAAATGTTTGCAACCAATGCAAAATGACCACTACCATAAGATTCCCAAACGGCCAACTTTAGACAACATCCCTGTATCGAAATGGGAGAGTCGGTTAGCGGGAGACCTCGAGGCAAACTTCTCAAGATACTATCAAATTGGACGTACGTTGCACATGCATGATTACTAGTGTTGTGTAAAATGACTACGAATATTTGTGCTCATTCTTAATGGGCTTTGAACATAGCCCACGTACAGACTATTCATGACAAGTTTCCAATGTGTGGACAGAACTTGTGAAATTATTTGGCACGATAAATGCCTGCCATGCCAATATTTTTAGTTTGTTCAACAGAGAGCATTCATGAGTTTTTCGTGTACCTAGGACTGGGAGCGCCATCATTATAACTTATGATTTGTTGATTTTAATTCTTAACCTTCCTTTGTGAAGCATATCATGAATCAGTTAAACAGAGTGAAGTAAAATTAATGCAGAATGCCTAAAATGTGAAAATATAAGACTAAACAACGCGTGCGGTACATAAACTTGGCAGGCGAGAGCACTTTTGTAACGTGCTTTCAGTGCTGTAAATTTGGACCGTGTGCTCTTGAAAGCCAAGTTTACAGTGCTGAAAGAACGTTTTGGGAGTTGATTTAGCGTTCTCACATGCCAAGTTCGTGTACCATGGGTGTAAGAACAAAATCTTAGCGGAGGAATTTTTTTTGGAAGCGACAGCGCTTTATATTTCTGATGAATGAAGTATATATATACAAGAGATTATCATGAAACGGTTTTTTCGTGGTAACTCCAATGGTACTCGGGTGGAGGAGTTGGCATCTGGGCGCACTAGGAAGCGTAATTTGGAAGGTAACGACATCTGAGCTGACACTCATAATCAGTTTTCTGTTTTATCTGATTCTGCCATTATGGTTCGTGCATCGCTAATGGGTGTTAGGCTTCCTGATGACAATTTTGCGTCGGTAGATATCTTACGTGAGTTAGAAAAGTCTAGGGTCTTACTTAATGAAAAGCAGGTTGACGATACCCTTGATCAGGTTGTGGTGCGGGATAATTTAGGTCAAACTACCCCCTTGTTCCTTACCTGGGGTAATTCTGAATCTGTGCTTGATGAACCATTTGTCTTAGTACAACCAAGAAAGAAAAAGAAAAAGTCTCCTAGAAAGAAAAATGTCATTATTCTTCGCCTGCTGGTCCTACTAAAACTATGACGAGAAGTCAAAAAAAGAAGGCTAGTGCGTCTGCCGTGGCACCTAGCAGTCCATCCAGAGTTAGAACATTACCTGATTGATATAAATGATTGGCCTTTTCTGGAATTGTAGGGGGGCAAGAAAGAAAGGTATGGCTTCCTGCCTCACTGACATTATTAATACCCATGATGTGGAATTTGTGTGTCTACAAGAGACCATGAAAAAGAATTATTCTAATTCCTTTTTTAGGAAGTTTGATCCATCTATGCAATTCAAGTGGGACTGGATCCCTTCGAATGGTAAATCTGGAGGCATTCTTTGTGGTTTAAAGCATGAGAATTTTGATATCATTGATACTGTGAAGGGGAAATATGTCCTGCAGCTTAATTTGTTTGATAAAACAAAAAACTGTAGATGGGCCTTATTGGTTGTTTATGGTGCCGCTCATGATGAGTTTAAACCTGAATTCCTAGCGGAGCTCTCTTTTTTCTGTAATAAAATCTCTTCCCCCCTACTTAATTGGTGGGGGTTAGCGTTCCCTTGAGTGTGATCCGATTATCATTGAAGGGACTCAGAATCTCTTGACTCATGCTACTAGTTTCTATAAAGAACTGTTTGGTCCTGCTCCAGGCAATATGTTTAATATTGATCCTGAATTGTGGTCTAGCGAGGAAACCTTATCTCCTGTTGATAACAAGTTGCTAACCAGACCCTTTAGTCTTGAGGAAATCAAGAATGCCTTGTTTGCTATGGAATCCAATAGAGCTCCTGGCCCCGATAACATACTGGTTGAGTTCTACCAACACTGCTGGGAGGTTGTTTGTCATGACCTTTTTCAACTTTTTGAGTGGTTCCATGAGGGAAAGCTAGATGTTCATCGGTTGAACTATGGGATTATCACCCTATTGCCTAAGTCCTCGGACGCTAAAAAAATCCAGCAATATAGACCAATTTACCTCCTTAGATATCCTTATAAATTGATCACGAAAACTCTCGACATCAGGGTGGCTCCTTTTGCTGCTAAGTTTTTTAGCATTCAGCAAAATGCTTTTATCAAAGGGAGGAATATAATGGATGGTATCCTATCCTTGCACGAGATCATGCACTATACACATGTTAAAAAACAGATTGGGGTGGTGCTTAAACTTGACTTTGAAAAGGCGTACGACAAGGTCAATTGGGAATTTTTGTTAGCTTGTCACAAGACTCGGGGTTTTAATGACAAGTGGTGTGGTTGGGTCTCCCAGAGCCTTAGAAATGGGATGGTTAGTGTTAAGATCAATGATGAGACGGGTCCCTATATTCAGAGTGCTAAAGGGGTTCGTCAGGGGGACCCCTTCTCCCCCTTCTTGTATAACATGGCCGCTGAGGGTCTAACTAAAATGGTCACTGCCGCACAAAAGAACGGTCTTATCCAGGGACTTGCTCTTGATTTAATCGAGAACGGAGTTGCTATCCTGCAATACGTGGATGATACGGTCTTGTGTTTTACTCACGATCCTTCTAAAGTTGTTAACATCAAATCTTATGTCTGGGTTAAAGAACAATTATTTAAAAAGTGAAGTGTTTACTATTGCTGGGGACAATGACATTGATGACTTTTATGCTAATATGTTCAATTGTCAAGTTGGAACTCTTCCTATGAAATATCTTGGGGTGCCGGTTACCTATTCGATGCTCAAAACGATTGATTGGGATTTCCTTGATGCTAAATTGATTAAGCGTTTGGATGCTTGGATCGGGGATTCTGCCTCCTCGGGAGCTAGATATACTTTACTTAATTCTAGTCTTGATGGGATTCCCTCCTTTATGTCCATGTTCTTGTTCAATAAGACCTTTATTAAAAAAAAATGGACACTCATCATAGACGGTTCTTTTGGAGGAAACATAAAAAGAAACGGGCTTGTCATATGGTGAAATGGGCGAGGGTTTGCAGATCCAAAAGGATTGGGGGTTTGGGCATTAAAGATTGCGTAAACAAAATATTAGCCTCCCGGTGAAGTGGTGGTGGAAGCTGGAGACTTGTGATGGCTTGTGGCAACAAATTGTTCGTGCTCGATACGTCAAACGCCGAACGGTTGCCACGGTGCAGCCTCGATTCAATGATTCTCCCTGCTGGAAGGCTATGATGAAAGTTAGAGATGTGTATTTTGCGGGGAGAAGAATCATTGTTAACAGTGGTAATTTGGCCAGGCTATGGCATGACCCCTGGATGTCGAATCAGCCACTAAAGGAAGAGTTTCCGGTTCTGTTTGACATATGTCAGAACCAAAACTGCACCTTGGGTGCGTTTGTAGCATCGGGCTGTGTTCCCTCTTTTCGTCGGCGGTTGTTTGGGGATTTGAGTGACTCTTGGTCTAGTATTGTTGCTAAGGCAAACACTTTAGTTCTTAATGACTCTCCTGATAAAGTTTCATGGGCTTTAACTAGTAAAGGGGTATTTACTGTTAAGTCGGTTTATGAATGGCTGGAAAAAGATCTTTCGGGGCCCAATCATAAGTGGATTTGGAAAGCCGGTGTTCCCTTGAAGATTAAGATCTTCTTGTGGCAATTATTTCAAAATGCAATCCTTACCCGAGATAATTTGCGCAAACGAGACTGGTTTGGTAATCCTGTTTGTTCTTTCTGTAAGGAAGTTGAAACTGCTGAGCATCTTTTTTTCACGTGTTCCTTTGCTCGGTCGATCTGGGGCGTGTTTGGGATGACTCTTGGTACTTCCTGTAGTCCCAAGTTCTTGTGGCAAAGTATTTCTTGGCTGTACTGTTTCCTTCCTGGGCGCGAGAAATATTACATGATGATTGTGGTGGCTATGTTGGGCATTTGGTGTACTCGCAATAAAGTCACGTTTGAGAAACATGTGGTTCGTTCACCTTTAGAAGCTGTTTTCACTGCATGTTCTTTTATGATGTATCGGGCAGGTTTGTTGAATCCAGGTGACAAGGTGGACTTCCAGGCTGGGGTAAAGAGAGCTATCCAGGTTGCCGCGTCTCTGGCTGATCGTGCTGCTGCTAGGGAGAGGCTGCGGATTGCTGATGGTACTCAAGGTTGAGTGGTTCGGCTCCTCTGTTTAGAGTAGATCATCATTTTGGCTGGTGTTGCGATGCTCTATTTTGTTCACTGGGGTTTGATGCCCGCTGAAAACTGTTGTTTTTCCTATCTAGTCTATGTGTTTGGGTAGCAGATTGTCCCCTGTTCGGTGATGTTGGTGTTAACAGGTTTTTGCCCCACGGCAGGTGCTCGCATTTCGAGCATTTGTGTGTTGGGTTTCCTGTTATACGCCCCAACTCGCCTCTCACCTTTCTAGTTTCCTCTTCATTTGGTAATAGTTGCTGAATCTATTGTTCTGAAAACTTGTGTACTGAATATTTCCGTTATGAAAATTAATGGAAAGGGGTGAGAGCCCGGTTGGAAAAAAAAAACTCCAATGGTACTGCTTCTACCTAACCAGCGCGACTATCATTCATGGCCTCTCCAAGGATGATGTAACTTTGAACAAACAATTTGAAAAATCAAGAATATGATCATGAAACAGTGGCCGTGAGCCGAGCTTCACGTTCAAAAAATAGCTAGAAAGGAAAACCCCGAAATTGGTATGACAAAGTCAGCTCGCCCTCCGGTGAATGATCTCATCTCTCCCTACCTTAGCTTTAGGATGAACATCCACAGGGCATGATCATAATCTGAGCTTCGATGCGACGCGGCATCAATCTTTGCCCTGTTTGAAGTAGTGCAAGATTCGTGCGGCCAAGATGTCAACCCACGTGTCCGGTACGCCGGGCAGGCACCAGTGCATGCAGTCCTGCCCCCAGACAGCCGCCTCATCCTTCTTCTCGAGCCAGACAGCCGGATGGGCGTCGGCGCGGAACTCGCTCAGGTTGAGCAGCTGGATGTCCGTGTCGACTAGCGCCTCCTGGAGCAGCGAGTTCACTAGTCTCGCGTCTTTGTTCACTCCCCCGAACCTCGGATCAAACCAGGAATCGAGCTGCACAAGATTTTAGGGGGGTCATGAAACGAAATTTTGAGGAAAACGTCAGATCATGAAAAGCTTGGCCCTCGAATGGTACCTCATGTTGTTGTAGGAGCCTGTTAGACATGCAGCTGCCGTTGTGATTCCATTCACCTCCATCAAAGTGCCTGGGTGACTGTGTGCGCCACAGCTTCCGGGTTTTACTTGGGACCTCCCTTTTGATGTAGGAGCCCATACTCTTGAGGGCTACCTTCAGCCCATCAAAGATGCTGAGTGGAGGCTCAATTGGTTTTCCTCCTCGGTAGAAAACAAGGGGGGTCTCTTTTGGGAATTTATACGAACCCCACCTGACAAAGAGAGACAATCCATGACCAAACTGCAAATATAGCTTTCACATGATAAAGTAAATGTAGTTCAGTACACATCACCAGGCACTTTTTAACTCAGGGTTATTATGTCACATGATAAATAACATTTCAAGACTGAAATAAAGCTTTTTCTAGGCACAAACGGCTCAATATCCAAGTGACTCCAACATAGAGAATATGCAGTGTTAAAACTCGTTATCAAACGAAACTCATGAGCAATCTCAGTAGCCCTTGTACGAAATTAAAGAAACAAAATTTCAACCTATGCTACCCGCACATAGAAGAGGGGAACACAATAACAAAAGCATAGAGCAAAAAACTAAAACCTAAATACTTACCAGTGTCCAGTGTTGAAAATGAGCACGTCATAAAACTTGGTGATATTTACCCAATCGTCAGCAGGAATGTCAACATCAACTCTGTAAGTTCCCTTTATTCCATCCTTCTGAGGTTCGGAATTCTCTACAGGCTGCCACCTTCATATAATCGTATCATTAGTTATCACCATGTGAGTTTTATGGAAGTATAGAACTATAAAAGTACGGATACACTCCTGTTGTGTCTAAAAGCACAAATGCATGCAGTATTCCAGTTGAAATGCCGTATAACAAGTATGAGCTTTTAAATTATAGAAGTATAAACGTCCACATTATTGAAGTTTATACATCAGGGAAGTGACGAAACTGTCCATGCATCTTTAACATATGGATATATAAATTAACACACGTAATCAAAGTAGGACGAAATACTAAAATATACTTAGAAATCATGAAAATGTAGAGATGACAAAATGCTTGGATGTTTCTATAGGTAGATCTCAATTTCTTCATCAAAACGTAGAGATGACAAAAAATGTATTCTTACGCATTAATATACTTCTGCATCTAGAAACTATTTTTGTGGGTGTAGATCTCAGAGCAAAAAAAGAGCATGTGTTGCAACCTAAAATAAAAACGAAAGCAATAGCGCGAGAATTCACTGCTCAGCAGGCAACACTACAGAATTGTACTCAACCACTGCAGAGATTAACCATGCAGCGTCACAACACCATTTGCTACGGAATAATTCCCGATTTCACAGAGAGTGGAACCACCATTTAAGTTAAGTTTCAGTCCTTTGCCCACCAATGATCATGATTCATGAAGCCAGGCACAGATCATCCAAACCAAAATAACTAAAAGTGCAACTCATCCAGATTTCTAGAGGGTAAAAAATATGCATCACCCGCATTATTTCCTGAGAATATCCCAAAACTACGTATATAGTTTACTCATGCTTCAACATCTCACATTACAGTAACCGCCCTTGATTTACCGAGGATCCTCTATTTACATACATATATCACAAACAATTAAACCAAGCAAATTGAACTCCTATAAGCAGCTATGGACACCAAATAATTCTATGGTTGTGGCTAGCTCTCACCTAGATGAGAATTAACTACTATGTATTTTCTAGGTGACCCTAGTATATTTTTTTTTCTTTTTTTCTTTTGTTGTTTCACTTCTATTTTTTCTCATTTTATTTTAGGTTTCTTGATATTTTTATTTTATTTTAAAAAACATAGCTGTAGGCAGTTGTGATGGCATGTGGACATGCAGTTGCACACAGAAATGTAGGTGTGCAACTGCGGTCGGTGGACATTCAGTTGCATGACTAACATGCCCAGTGCGCATTTGTGTGTGGCCGATGAACATGCAGTTGCGCACAAACCTAAGGACGTGCAATTGTAGTTACGCCTAATCGTTGAACATGCAGTTGCACTGCATGGGACTGGTGGACATGCACTTGGGGGTGATCGGTGTGCATGCAAATTTCTAAGTATGACTCTAAAGTACGAGCAGCACTTAGTAGACACGGTAGTAGGACTCACGTGTACTTGGCGAGGAGCACGGCGCGATGGTACCCGACGATGACGTCCTCTCGGGGGAAGTGACCGCCCCGCGACGCGCCGCGCCGCTTCCACTTCCGTGTGCCGGCGTCGCCTGACTGGAGCGCGCAGAGCAGCACGATGGCCATGTTCTCTGACAGCGAGTCCCCCACGAACCCGATCCGGCGCCCCCTGGCCGCCGCAAGGAACTCGGTGGGGTCGACTCTCGGGACGACGGCGCCGGAGCCGCAGCGGGAGGGGCCCCAGGAGAACGCGGCGATCGGGGGACGGCCGTTGCGGAGGCAGTTCCAGGAGTTGCGGTGGAAGGGGCAGGACTGGTTGTAGAGGGGAGGCGGTGGGGGAGACGGGGTCGGGACCCAGCGGCCGGCGGTGGCGTCGGCGGGGGCGGCACCGCAGGGGATGTTGGAGTGCGGCAGGGGCAGTGGTGGGGAGGAGGGGAAGAGGAGGAGAAGGATAATGAGAGTTACTGGGAGGAGAAGGAGCAGAGGCAGGCGGAGGCACGACATTGTGGGGCGGAGGGTTGTCTCCGGCCAGCGATCCCCCGACAGCCAAACGGATGAGAAGGGGAGAGCTTTCATGAGAGAATTATCCATTACGCGACGCATGGGGGAGATGAAAATTGTTTGCTTTTATACATCCTTAGATTTTGTTTTTCTTTACATTATTTAATAGCATTAATATGGTTTAATAGTAGCTTTATTTTCTTATGGTTAATAGTAGCTTTCTTTTCTTTTTGCGTAAGGTTTTAATAGCTTTCCATAAAAACCATGGAAGGTTTTAATAGCTTTAATATGTTTTAATGGTAGCTCTGTTTTCAAATCACACTTAACACCCGCGCCACTGCAGAGGGGTGCTGATCGTCTGCTCCCGTTCCTTGCGCATGCAACGGCGACAGGTGAAATCCGTGGAAACAGAGCCAGTGGCGCCTAAAGGCCTTGCAGCCAGCCCACGAACTTGCAACGGAGAGGGAAAACCGCACGAGGATGCAGAAATGGTGCAAGGCTGCGACGGAAATTGCTGTTTCATGAAGGAAAGGATCGCCACTCGGGACGAGCTGCCCTGCTTGTCGATCGGAACGAGCTTCTCAAACAATCTTGTTCCTATCGATCTTATACAGTTGTATGTACATCTCGGTACAGTACGTAATATTGCTCATATAGCTAGTTTACAAATCAGGATATAATAATCTGAAAAAATCTTAATTCTTACTTAATTTGCAGGGACAAATCGCAGATGTTCTTTTTACTAGGTTATGGTGATGTACTTCTGTTTTGGGAAGTCATATGCTCTAAATTGAGTTACCATAACCGAAACAGTTTCATCACGATAATTTGCATCACAAATAATTTGCACCACAAATAATTTGCATCACGATAATTTTTAGGACACATACAAGATATGAATTCTTGACAGCATCTCAAACCACAAAACAAAACAACTAAAATCTGATGTATAATTTCAACACTGATGCCGGATGAGAATATAAAGAAATATATTAATATAGGGCGTGATGTGTTAACCTGCTAGTTTGTTGGCTGGAGCAGTGAAGTAGGTTGAGTCGCCGACTCGCCGTATGAGTAAGATCGTGAGAAACGGAGCAGGGAGATTAGAGGCAGGCGGGCGGCAAGGGCACACGATACAACGGCGGCGGCGGCAACACCTAATCCCAGCCATGTACGCGCTAACCACGGACGAAAGAACGCAGCTGCGTGAGACTTGGATCGGAGGTTACGTATATTGATGGCCGCGAAGGCCACGGTGGATACGCAGTTGCTGGCGTTGATGCAACCCTGCCCCGATTCGCAGGGGCGGAGCCAGGATTTGATGATAGGGGGGGCGAAGAGACAACGATCAAACCCACATAACATCACATATCAATATATATTTTTCAACAATGTTGCAAGTATATTTTTTCTAAAATATATAAGCACAATAACACATGTTTGATAATTGTCTGTTCAAACTTAGCTCCATGATTACCTACAAGACTGATTAATTATGTCACTAGAGTTTAGTATAATTTTTTAGCAAAAGCAATATGCTCTAATTATTTCCCTCTTTTTAGACAGAAGTATAGTAAACTGACCAAAAGATTATGTTAACAAAAAACTGACCAAAAGATAAAACAGATTACAACTGTTACGGTGATTGGCGATTTTACGGGCCGTCCATCCACTGCGATCAAACGGTGGAGAAATAAAAGTTACGAGGAGTTACGAGACTAAAATTACATGAAATTACAAATAATGGTGGGACCATTACAAAATTAGGGTGAGGCTAGTCATTTTCTAAAAGGGTAGTTCCGTCCTATTTCAGTCAAGGCCAAATCATGTTCGCTTCTCGCTGTATGGCCCGACACATCTGGGTCGCTCCTCCACTGTTCCCTAGAAAACTTGTTCCCCTATCTGTTCGAAGCAGCAGGGTAGGATAGGGCGTAGCCGCCGATGACCCCGGCGGTGGCGGCGGCAGAGGGGGTCGGCGAGGAGGCGGAGCCGATGACCCCGGCGGTGGCGGCGGCGGAGGGGTCCCAGGGGCTCGAAGGCCGACGTCTGATGCTGTCACGGCTCCTCGCCGTCAAGAGCCCGATCGAGGGCACGGCGGTGGTAGCCGTCTGGAGGAAGAGGAAGAGCACCCTCCGCCGGTTCGGCGGCCGTGGCGTCACGGAGGAGGCGGAGAGAAAGGGCACCGGTGGCCCCGTGAAGGTCGAGGGGGCCGCCGCCTCGTCGTGCAGCGCGCGATGGTGGACCGGTGGGCGTCCAAGAGGCACTTGACCTTGCCGGGTCACGCTGCCACCGGCGTAATCCAGGCCGGATCTGTGGAGAGCCCGGCGCAGCACCGTCTACAGGTCCATATCTCTTACTCTACCTTCTTCCTTGCAAGTTCACGGCTTTCCATTGCTCTTCAGTTCTGGTTACTAGTTGGAAACTGTAAAAGTATCTGACGAAGCACATGAGCTTTCCACAGTGGCCATGTAACTAAATTCTGAATGTTGCTTCGTTATGCTTAATGGAGTAGGTGGGCAACTCCCTTTTGTCTAAGATTTTATAAATATTATTTGCAAGTCTGTGATATCTGTATTCTGTAAAACAGGTCATGACTGATTCTGCAGTTGCTGATTCGATTTTTTTGCTTCCAATGCTTTGTTAGATTGATAAGGGCCGGAGCTTCAATGACGAATCCACTATTCAGCACACAGCCCAACTCGACAGGCACGAGCCATGTCGACAGTCGGGGTGGCACTCGGGGGCATGCTCGCCTCGGCAGTCATCAAGGTGGCAATAGGACACATCAATTCTACCATTTCAGGCGAGATCAAGCTGCACAGGAATATGAGGAACGATCTGGAGAACATGAAGATGACGCTAGAGTCGGTGGAGGCTGTGCTCGGCGACGCTGAGAGGGAGTCTATCAAGCATAAGTCCATGCTTCTGTGGCTGAAGCGATTTAAGGATGCCGCGAACGACATCTCCAACATGCTTGAAGATTTTGAAGATGAAACCGACCTCAACCTGGTATGCAAGATTCTGTCGATTTGGTCACTATCAATCTTGATCTGAATGCTGTTGTTTAATAACATATGAATATTTTTAGATAATGAACTACATCTAAAAATTTTTTATGTAGTGAAGTAGATCTGAACCTCACTGTTGGAGTTGATCTTTGAGTCGATGTTAAGTAAAAGCTACTTCTACTTGTTGATGCCAAGACCACCTTTTCGTTCCTAAATGTCCCTGCCTTCTTATGTTTCACCAATAGTAAGCTATGTCCACAAATATCATGATTTGATTGAGGGGAAAGTGAAGTAAAACTAGTCTGGTATCCCAAGTGTAATATCAGTTTATGCACTGTTTTTGTCAAGCACCTGATTGAAACTAGTTTCTACTGCCATCTCCGCCCCTTTCAAGCCTTCCATGGTACTGACACACCACATTGTACCTCTTGCAGTGGGCAGCCACGATGAAGAAGATTAAGATGCCACGTAAGATGAGATCGATGCAAAAGCGCATACAGAAGATAAAAGAGGACCATGATAGTTATGGTGTTCAGCCGGAAACTCGCTGCGAGGAGCGGCAAGTTCCTGACATCCGGGATACAGCAGGATATGTGGAGGAGGCAGAAATCATCCGGAGGATTGATGATTGCATATCTGGGAGCACCAGTTATTTCCCCCTTCTTTTGACTACAGTGATTGGAGTCAGTAGGTAGTGATTAGAGTCAGTAGGTAATACAGAACATGGTAAATTTCATTGGAATATAAATTTCAGAACCTTTGTGCTGTGAAAAACAGTTACAGTAGGAGATTCAGACACTGTTCTTCTGATTATGCCACTGGACTATGGCCATTTTCCCTTAAAATTAGCTAGGAATCTGTATATTTAGGCAGTGTATGGCGCCGTATAGAATGGACAGTAATTATGTATAGTATTTCTTCGAAAACCAGAATTGGCTCAATTTGGAAGAATGGCTGCTTTATGTGAATTTCTTGCCCGCTTTGCACGCGTTGCTACAAGTGCATTCCCATGCCTCAGCCATAATCATTGTCGTCAAATATGGCAGTCACCTTTAGCATGGAACAGAAGAAGTATGCCCCCTATTTTAGTCCTCTCTGTCATGTTCGCGTGCACAACCTATTTTGCCAATGAGCAAGTTTAGCATCTGTTTGTTCATTGCAGATCTTATGCTGGTTGCCTGGTTCTTATTGTTGTCCTAGCTGTCTAGTTAGTAAGCAGAACTCTGTTAGAGTAAAGCTAGCTGGGACATCTGTTTCAGTATTGTTACCCAACAGACTTAGGCCTAGATTTATTAGTTGTAAATTTGTTAGCTCCATGTATCGCATTAGTTTCGATGCAAAACACAAGCTGCAATGTACCAACTCTTGTCGACATGTCTATATCAGTATAAAAATGGTACATGGTGTTCCTGATGCTATTCTTTCTTATTTTCTGCAGGAGAGGCTGGCATTTGACAATACGGTTCTGTGTGTGCATTGACTGCTGGTGCTGCAGCCTGTAATTTTTCTTGTGGAGTGGACCGAAGTAATCCATCAAGCTAGCTGCATTATTGATTCTGTTCCTTTTGCTGGCGAGGTAATAATCTCCCACTCAACTCGTGATGCGAGAGATAGTAGTGTAACCATGATATTTACATCATTGCTCATGTGTTCTATATGCTATGATTTTTCTTCCTTAATTACCCTGCCTCAGCCATAATCATCATCGACTTAAACCAGAACTGTATACTTACGCAGTGTATGGCGCCGTATAGAATGGGGAGCATGCATTCGTAAGTAGTCACTTATGGTACTGTTTTAAAAGTAAGGATACTCCAATGCAGATAGGTTTGAATCAGATGGTGCAAATGATAGAAGTGGACCATGCAGCTCATTAGCTGGTTTTTTTTTTTAAAGAACCAATGAAAAGTCAAGCATTTGGATGGACATAAGCATACAAATAATATGCAAAAACATCAGAACATAAGTGTAGTCTTTAATTCAAAGAACATGCTATGAAGATCAATCATTTGGAACTGCCCTTGAAGTGCCTCTCCGTGTAGCCCATTCATGGCTCTACGAATAGGCTGGACATGACGCGTGATGGTTTGCGCTTGCGTCCTTTCAACTCCACTTGTTTAGCGATAGTCTCGGTGTCAAATTGTTGTTTCACTGGATTACTAGGAGGGGCATTCTTCCTCGGGCGTCCACGTTTACGCTTTGGGGCACCGGATGTGTCTGGTTTGTTTGTAACATCAGGGTTGATGATAATCGTGACGTCGTCGTCTGCACCTTTTCGTTCCTCTGGAATGTTGGCTTCGTACTCGTCCTTCTGTAGAGGAAATAGTGGTGCGTTACATGCAATCATGAAAGGTAGGAACTACATGACATGAAATGCTAGTTGTGTAGAACTTACCGTTATAGGATTCTTGTATGATTTTTTCCGAAGCTTGTTGCAATCTGAACGCAGCCGGCTTGAACATATTTTCCAGCTGAAAATATGTATTAGTGCCTTAATTAGATAGCGACGCATAGGTTAGGATAGCGGTGAAGCATAGGTAGTGCATGATTGCAAATGTAATTTAGTGTTTGGCGTCGACGTAATCCTGTAGCGTGGGTGCTAAAATAGTGCCAATAGCATACAAAACAAACCGCCTGATGAAATGATCATCTGGAGTTTTAGAGGCTTTAATTTTGTCCTCAAGGTCACTCAGCTTAAGTCTACCGCCAGTTTGATAAGCCCTTAACAGGTTTGCGTCTTTTGGTTTTCCCATTTCCATATATATATCTTCCCCCTCTATCGGAAGGTCCATTAATTGATACACATCTGTTCGAGTTATAGGAATGTCCTTACCAGCAATGTGAATACTCTGCTTGTTGCTTATGTAGCTCTTGGCTAGCAGCACCAACATAAAACGTCGGAGAGACACTGACTTCATCTGTGTTAGCCCTCCAAGACCAGTTTTAGTGCAGATGGCCTTTTGGTGGTCGGGATCTAATCTTTCGATCGTGTCCGCGAACCTTGAAGGTGAGCACGATAACCTCATATTTGCATGTTTCAAACTGAGTTCCTCCAAAAAAAGCCTGAAATATGTGTAATGGGTAAAAGAACTATGTGTTTTCAAAGATTTTAACCTAACTGGGATTAATATACCTGATTGGTTACGTCTGGTAGTGGTAATTGTGTGTCAGCAGAACTATAGGAAGAACTAGCCATTCCTGGAAAATATGCACAAAGATAGACTAGATCAATTCATTCGAATACAGATTGTGATGGTTTCTTTGTGATTGTCCTGCATGCAAATGCAGTTCGTGTGCTTGTAGCAAATCTATTGTGATCTGCCTAAATTGATTTTCCTGCAATTGTCCAATATAGATACAATGCAATAGCTTTTTGGGTTAGCACAAATATCATGCTGCTAAGATGACCGCACGATCAGTTTACTTTTTATGAGAATTTCTTGCACACCTGGGGTCAATATTATGGGGTTCTACCATACTGTAATTGCTCCATCTGTTTCTTACAGAGCACAAAATTACTATGATAAGCTATTTAATTTAATTACTTCTTTCTTACTGCATGATTCTGCCATTTGATATTTGTATAGAGTTTTGGATTATGTTGACTAAGGGGTTTAAAAAGATCAGGCGTTCTCACCGTGATGCGAATGGGTGGATGAAGAGGAAGCAGGACCGTCGTATCACACAGGCCAGGTTGGTGGTGGCCGCCGGCTCCGATCCCCTGGGTGTGCCTGGCGGCTCCGATCGCGCCGGTCAGGACGGCGGCGGCAGCGTTCGAGCGGACTGCGTGTAGTGCACACGCGAGGAGGCGGCGGCGACTCAGGCCCTGTGGACGTACGACAGTTGCTGGGCGCTCCGAGTTTTATTGTCCACCTCTGCTAATTCATGTAGCTGCGGGCGGTACCCAGGGCGCCAAATAAATGCACGTTCCAACATAATCATGTACGAGCCTGTTTAGATAAACTTACCGATATTCTTGGTTTTTATTTCTAAATGCTGGAGCGAGTCGTCGCAAGATGGCATGGCTCGTAGTCCACGGAGAGAGTTGGCGCCGGCGACGAGCACAGAGAGGTGGAGCACGATGCTGTGGACGGAGCAAGATTCAGAGAAAAACCCATAAGATCTCATGATGGGTTCATGCACGGAATAGGCGGAATCCATTCTTTCGTTTTAAATGATCTCATGCGTTGCCTTAGTTCTAACTGATGACAAGAGCCGGCATTCTCACCTTAAATACGAAGTGTCGATGAAGAACAAGCAGCGACGTCGTATTCTGCAGGCCAGATGGGCGGTCGCCGGCGGCTCCGTTCCCGTGGGTGAGGACGTCGGCTCCGAAACAGCCGGTGAACAGGAAGGCGGCGTTCGATGGGACAGGCCTTGGAGGAGAAGGTCGCGTGTGAGACGGCGCCCGGAATATGAGTGGAGAATCGGCGTTCGAGCCGGCTAGGCCAGTTGGATCGGAGGTTGTTGCAGATAATGGGGGAGGTGGGAGCGGAGCAGGAGAATATTTGGGAGGGCCGATAGATACGCGCGTGATAATAAGTGTTATAATCCATCGACGAGCCAAAAATTGGATTGCTCCCTCAAAGTCGGAAAGGTTGATTGATGAAACACCAATTTTTTTGGCACGTCTGTTTCTTTTTTTTTTTAGAATCTGCCACGTCTGTTTCTGGCCTGCGCGCGGGCTAAGGCGATCTCTTTGGCCAAACTAATTGTCTGTTAACTTCCAACTTTATCTTACTGACTTACTGGGCCCATGAACAACATACGTGTTCAAATATTTGTAACCAGCGAAGAACAAAATGGTACATTTAAAAAAAATGGTTACCATCCACATGGATAATCCGAACGCAAAACTACATTCACATGGCGGCCAGATGGGCGGTCCCACTAGTAACAATAGTACTATGGGTCATCCAGGTACATCAGTCCTAGTACCACCATGGGTCATCTGATATTACCAGTAGCACTATTGATCCATGGATCCCTTTTAGCACAATGGGTCATCCGGGAAATGCTAACAGCACAAGTCGCCCCCAACGAGTAAGACCAATTCTCATGACAACAGCTGGCTATCACCACTATGGGTACTCCCAACCCAAAACTACGTTCACATGGGCGGGCAGCTGGGCGGTCGCACTAGTAGCACTTGAAGTACTCGTCTGGACCCCGACAACCGGCAGTTGTGGGTCATTCGGACTTGGACTACCCGTACTGGAGAGTCTGAACGAGTAAGGCCGGTAGTTGTGGGCCACCCACTACAGGTAGTACTGAGACCATGGCTCTTTACGTCTAGTACTATGGGTCATCCGGATACATCAGTACCACCATGGGTCGTCTGATATTACCGGTAGCACTATTGATCCCTGGATCCCTTTTAGCACAATGGGTCATCCGGGAAATGCTAACAACACAAGTCGCCCCCAACGAGTAAGACCGATTCTCATGACAACAGCTGGCTATCACCACTATGGGTACTCCAAACCCAAAACTACGTTCACATGGGTGGGCAGCTGGGCGGTCGCACTAGTAGCACTTGAAGTACTCATCTGGACCCCGACAACCGGCAGTTGTGGGTCATTCGGACTTGGACTGCCCGTACTTGAGAGTCTGAACGAGTAAGGCCGGTAGTTGTGGGCCACCCACTACAGGTAGTACTGAGACCATGGCTCTTTACGTCTAGTACAATGGGTCATCCGGATACATCAGTACCACCATGGGTCGTCTGATATTACCGGTAGCACTATTGATCCCTGGATCCCTTTTAGCACAATGGGTCATCCGGGAAATGCTAACAACACAAGTCGCCCCCAACGAGTAAGACCGATTCTCATGACAACAGCTGGCTATCACCACTATGGGTACTCCAAACCCAAAACTACGTTCACATGGGTGGGCAGCTGGGCAGTCGCACTAGTAGCACTTGAAGTACTCATCTGGACCCCGACAACCGGCAGTTGTGGGTCATTCGGACTTGGACTGCCCGTACTGGAGAGTCTGAACGAGTAAGGCCGGTAGTTGTGGGCCACCCACTACAGGTAGTACTGAGACCATGGCTCTTTACGTCTAGTACTATGGGTCATCCGGATACATCAGTACCACCATGGGTCGTCTGATATTACCGGTAGCACTATTGACCCCTGGATCCCTTTTAGCACAATGGGTCATCCGGGAAATGCTAACAACACAAGTCGCCCCCAACGAGTAAGACCGATTCTCATGACAACAGCTGGCTATCACCACTATGGGTACTCCAAACCCAAAACTACGTTCACATGGGTGGGCAGCTGGGCGGTCGCACTAGTAGCACTTGAAGTACTCATCTAGACCCCGACAACCGGCAGTTGTGGGTCATTCGTACTTGGACTGCCCGTACTGGAGAGTCTGAACGAGTAAGGCCGGTAGTTGTGGGCCACCCACTACAGGTAGTACTGAGACCATGGCTCTTTACGTCTAGTACTATGGGTCATCCGGATACATCAGTACCACCATGGGTCGTCTGATATTACCGGTAGCACTATTGATCCCTGGATCCCTTTTAGCACAATGGGTCATCCGGGAAATGCTAACAACACAAGTCGCCCCCAACGAGTAAGACCGATTCTCATGACAACGGCTGGCTATCACCACTATGGGTACTCCAAACCCAAAACTACGTTCACATGGGTGGGCAGCTGGGCGGTCGCACTAGTAGCACTTGAAGTACTCATCTGGACCCCGACAACCGGCAGTTGTGGGTCATTCGGACTTGGACTGCCCGTACTGGAGAGTCTGAACGAGTAAGGCCGGTAGTTGTGGGCCACCCACTACAGGTAGTACTGAGACCATGGCTCTTTACGTCTAGTACTATGGGTCATCCGGATACATCAGTACCACCATGGGTCGTCTGATATTACCGGTAGCACTATTGATCCCTGGATCCATTTTAGCACAATGGGTCATCCGAAAATGCTAACACCACAAGTCGCCCCCAACGAGTAAGACCGATTCTCATGACAACGGCTGGCTATCACCACTACGAGTACTCTGAACCCAAAACTACTTTCACATGGGTGGGCAGCTGGGCGGCCGCACTACTAGCACTTGAAGTACTCATCTGGACCCCGACAACCGGCAGTTGTGGGTCATTCGGACTTGGACTGCCCGTACTGGAGAGTCTGAACGAGTAAGGCCGGTAGTTGTGGGCCACCCACTACAGGTAGTACTGAGACCATGGCTCTTTACGTCTAGTACTATGGGTCATCCGGATACATCAGTACCACCATGGGTCGTCTGATATTACCGGTAGCACTATTGATCCCTGGATCCATTTTAGCACAATGGGTCATCCGAAAATGCTAACACCACAAGTCGCCCCCGACAAGTAAGACCGATTCTCATGACAACGGCTGGCTATCACCACTACGAGTACTCTGAACCCAAAACTACTTTCACATGGGTGGGCAGCTGGGCGGTCCGATTGGTAGGACTTGAAATGCTAACACCTCGTCTGGACCCGACTACTGGTAGTTGTGGGTCATTTGGACTTGGACTACCCGTATTGGAGAGTCCGAAAGAGTAAGGCTGGTAGTACTGAGACCATGGCTGTTTTCGTCGACTACTATGGGTCGTCCAGATACATCACTACCACCATGGGTCGTCTAATACTACCAGTAGCACTATTGATCCCCGGATCCCTTTTAGCACAATGGGCCATCCGGGAATGCTAACACCACAAGTCGCCCCCAACGAGTAAGACCGATTGTCATGACAACAGCTGGCTATCACCACTATGGGTACTCCGAACCCAAAACTACTTTCACATGGGTGGGCAACTGGGCGGTCTGACAGGTAGGACTTGAAATGCTAACACCTTGTCTGGACCCCGACTACTGGTAGTTGTGGGTCATTCAGACTTGGACTACCCGTATTGGAGAGTCCGAAAGAGTAAGGCCGGTAGTACTGAGACCATGGCTGTTTTCGTCGACTACTATGGGTCGTCCGGATACATCACTACCACCATGGGTCGTCTGATACTACCAGTAGCACTATTGATCCCCGGATCCTTTTTAGCACAATGGGCCATCGGGAAATGCTAACACCACAACGCCGACACATCAGTAGCACCATGAGTCCTCTAATTTTACTAGTACCACGAGTACGGGTAGTCGGAACCCTAAACTACATTGACATGGCAGTACAGGCGGTCCCAGTACTACCGGTACAAGTACTCCTGCCACGCAAATTCCGTAACGTTCCGACTCGACCCCGACTACCCGTCTAGTACTACCACCATGGGTCATCGCCCAAAAGGAAGAAACTTGCAGATAACAATCCGAAGAAGGCATTGGATTTCGGCAGCAGTGACGAGCCTCTTCAGTAGGCTTTTGGTTTTTCTACAATTTGAAGATGGTTCATCGCCAAGAAAGAAGAAACATGGACTTAACAATCCCAAGAAGTCATTTGATTTTGGTAGCAGTGGCGAGCCTCTTCAGTGGGCTTTTAGTTTTTCTACCTTTCAAGCTTTATAGATGAATTTTCATCCCAAGTAGTGTTTACCATTATTTTCGAACCAACAATCACTTTCATTCAGGATACAATTGTGAGACTGTGTTTACAAAAATATGCTTTCAACTTTGAGGCGTTGCTCAATTTTTAGATGAAAGGTTCCTTTCATGCCCGCTTGTGCTTCCAAGCTCAATTTCTGCAGTGCCTTGTTTGAAGATATTATTGAATTTGTGCAGCATCTTGTCTGAAGATGTGACTGAATATCTGCACTTTCCTTGTTATGCACATTGTAGTAAAATCTTCTAAATTTTGAGTGGATGGTGAGAAATCTGTGAATGTGTATTTTGAAATCAATACAAAGCTTCTAATTTTTTTATGCAATTTTGAGCGTTTTCACACTGTTTAAAGTGACAGTTACAGTGCATGATGAATTTCTAAATAAGATGATTTAGCCTTCTATATGATTCAGGCTTTGTCAAAATAGAAAGACAGAAGAAGAATTCTGATTCAGGCTTCTATATGGGTATGATTCAGTATACCCGAATTTCAAAGAAGAAGCCATGCTTCAGGCTGGGTCTGAAAAGGCAGACATACAAGAGCAACAACGTCCAGTAATACAAATTATAGTACATTAGTTGACTGTCATCAAATTATAGTACAAAGCCCATTAGAAAATCATGCAACAGTGCATCAAGTAGACATGTCTTTGTCTGAAGCTTCCCAGATTGATCATGATAAGATGAATTTCTATATCACGGTGTCCATCGTTGTGATCATGTGCTTGCAAATCCAAATCACAACCAACCTCAGGTTCTGGCTCCATCTGTAATGTAACATCACATGGGTTAGCTTGATCAATTTGTATCCAAAGAAATAGAGTAAACAGAAAGAGAGAGAAATGCAACACAAATTTTATAGTGTACAACAATTCAACTAAGTGAACAGAAAATGTAGTAAAGAACACACAAAACTAGCTTGTTTTCAAACAAACTGGTTCATATGTTGAGGTCATTCAGGCATCCCGTACTTCTTTTTATATGTACGGACTCATCCCATGCTTTTTCTTTTAAGAATTTAACCTACTGCTCTCAAGTAGGATTTCTTTGTACAGACAAAATCCAGTTTACATTGCC
Source organism: Elymus sibiricus (assembly GCA_039707655.1). Lineage (NCBI taxonomy): Eukaryota > Viridiplantae > Streptophyta > Magnoliopsida > Poales > Poaceae > Elymus > Elymus sibiricus. The sequence goes on from CM077674.1 coordinate 69,962,637, forward strand.
ATATAGTCTGCTGCCTACATGTCTTGTTAAGATATGTCAAAAATTATTCACTGGAGAGAGGAAGAGTTGAATGTAACAAAATCGGAGGGATAAACTTGATCTGAATATGTCAAATGTGACTATGAAATTCTTTCTTAAGTCTGGCATACATAAACAGAACATCGAAAGCTTTTCAAATCAACATTGCAGAAAACTGAAAACTACTGCGAAATTTCACAATACCTATGTATCATATGTGCAAACCTGCGCAGTAGGAATACTTAAGCCGCAGCTCAAATGAGGTCGGCCAGATAGATCCTGCATACAAGGGGATAAGGAATGAACAACAAGCATGTATGCTCAACACAGCAAAACTCAATTGTTTAGTACAGATTTACATATTCACTGCATTACGGAAGAACAAGCATGTAAGCCAAGATATGAAGTTAAATAATTGCAGCTCTCTCACTACCATTCAAGTCTTCATTTTGTCTGAGATAGATGAGTCTGAAAAACAACTTTTTTTCCAAAAATTGACAGGAGCTCTGTCATTTCCATTAGAGAAGAAGAGAATATTGTCTCAAGCTAGCTATTCAAAAAATTGACAGGAGCTTCAACATTTTTATTGCTAGGTTCGTAGTAAGACTTAACATTGCTGCCTGTGCAAAATTAACTAGATGTATGGTTTACTTGAGTTATACATGTTTCTACTTACAAGGTTATATCTGAAAACAGAACTAAATAGACATTTTAAATATATTTCAGTCATAATATGACCTTTTCCTGCAACTGTAACTATGAAATCCAAATTTCCTTGGTTCAGTTTCAGTAAATGTCTGATCTTTAACTTGCAGATTCAACGCTACTGTAACCAAGGACATGACTGAAGCCAAACAAACACTAGGCTTTGCCTACCGATGTGCAAAACAAAAACAAACCAAATACAGATTCAGCCCCCATCATCCTGAACTACTCTGACTAAGGCCATGGCCCTCATCCTGATCATTTCCTTAATCCTACAAACAATGGTAGCCACCCTCTGGTACTCATGACTGCATATCATAACAGCAGATGCTTCACTGCAGGAAAACATGTGGTAATTGCCTAACTGCAGAACCAGGAAAATGGGGGGGGGGGGGGGGGGGTGTGTGTCTTCACATGAATATTGCACTGAATAAATTGTGAACAGGAATATCTAGTTGCTTTTTACTTCATGATTGTTGCACTAACGAGACTGACTAAATATGAGCTGGCTCAAAGCCTAGGTTGCATAGCAATTGTCTACAGTTTAAATTTGCAGCTAAAGGAAGGAACACCATCCTGGAAGAAAATTATACTCCCATTTGCAAAACAACCAGCTAGACAAAGATGCAAAATAATCAGAGAAGCCAGCAAAATGTTTAGTTAGTACAGTATCATTTTCACCTTGAGTGCAGCTGGCGTTACATTCAATTGAAGATAAGGTATTACAGGCTTCTGCCTTCTAACCGTGGAATTAACAACAATCTTCTCAATCTAGTGTGATGGGAGGGTAATGGGAGGGGGTCAGGGAAGTGGGGGGAGGAAGGCAGGAGTGGTGGCTACCTGCCTACGGACTGGTCCGCGGCGTTGCTCGGCATGACCGGATGCTCGACGGAGGGATGCGCTGCAGGGGGCGGTGGGGCAGAGGAGGCTTCGGCGGGCTCGGCGCGCCGCGGCTGATGGCTTGCAGTTCCTGCGGCTCCTGGCGGCGGGCCAGAAACCTGGCGGCAGTGGCGAGGTCCGGCGGGATCCCTTGATTGCGGCGGCGGCTTTGGACAGGAACTGGATTGGGGGAGGGGCGAGAAAAAGTATAGGCGGCTGCGGCTGTGCGACGGTCGGCGGCGGCGGCGGCACGACCGACAGGAGGGACGCCGGCGGCGCCACGGTCGAGGGGAGGGTCGGCGGCGGCAGCTGTGCGAGGGGATTGAGGAGGCTAATAAACTGACAACGACGAAGGCTGTGCGAGGGATTGACTAGCGACTGGATTGACCTGCTAATTTACTACTCTACCCTTTTCACACACAAAAAAATCTTTAAATGATTTATCTGATCCGACGGTTAGAAAAAATCAGGGGCGGAGTTACCCGAAATTACGAGTCGTATCTCTCATCTGAGCAGATATAATTAGTACTATTACGTACCAATCAATAGATTGGCATAAACGCATCAAACTCTCATCTGAGCAGATATAATTAGTACTATTACCAATCAATACATTGGTATAAGCGCATCAAACAATGTAGATTAGCAATAACCTGAGTTCCTATGTTGAAACTATCAAGGGCAAAGACGATCAGGAGCGGTTGTTGCAGAATCCCTTGAATGCCCGTGTTGAAATGAATACAGGAGTCAGGAGCAGGAGATAAAAATGACCTCCGATGGCAGCCGCAGCGAGCCAGCGACACATCGTCTTGGAGATCCACAGCCGATTGAAACGTCAAAGTAGATGGCGATGGCCGGCGGCGCAATGCCCTAGCGTGTGCTGTCATTCAACTCATCCTGAAATTGAGTCGTACATGTATAGGACTCTAGCCCTTGCGGCCCAAGCCCACACACCCCACGTACATGATCCCCTGAGGCGATTGGTCCACAAATTATGTTCCTGTTGGGCCTAGGCCATACAGCGGATGGGATTCTAATGGCCGAAAGTAATCACGATTAGGATATAAACTACTGCAAATTAGCACTGGCCCCTGATGTAGCTTGTCGGGGGTGGCCAAGCCATAGGGGGGGTCTGGCCCCCGCTCGCCCCCCCACTGTCTCCGCCTCTGCCGATTCGTCGACATCGGCGGCGGCTAGGTGTGAGCCGGAGCCAGACGCGGTCGTCGCCTCACTTCCGGAGGCCGGGAACAGGAAGACCCGGAGCTTGACGGATCCGTCGGGCACGGCGGCAGCCAACCGGTGCCCTATAATAATTTGTCATTTTTGTATCTTGAGCAATGTTTCGAGTTTTGATTTGAACACACTAAATTTTTTCCAGATTTTTTCGAACATTATTAAATATGGAACGGAGTCCGATACACCGGTAGCATCAATTACCCCCGTGCACCAGATACATTCCCTCTCCTACTCCCCCGACCCTGCTGCTCGCGCGCTCGGGCTCCCCGTGCCCGTCGCCACGCTGCGTTAAACGTGGTGGGGAACGGCCAGTTGTAGTGCCTTGTAGTTTATTACACTTACATGTGGGTCCTAGAATGAGGTGGCAAGATAGGCCAAAGAAGGATAGGTCAGCGAGCCTCGTGGGTGAAACAATCCACAAACCAGCCCGGTGGCCTCTCAAAGGGTGTTTTGTTCGGTGTTGCAAACTTGAGGGAACTACGTAACCGGTTTTTGTGTTGAGAGGGAGTAATTTGGCCAAAACCTGAAAGTTTAAGGGTATATACTTTTAACTACTCCCTCTTTCTAAATATAAGATCTTTTAGAGATTCTAATACTGACTATATACGGAGGAAAATGAATGAATCTACACTCTAAAATATGTCTGTATACATCCATATGTAGTCCATATTGAAATTTCTAAAAGGGCTTATATTTAGAAACGGAGGAAGTAGTTTCCTTTCTGTAATGTCATGTGTTTAGTTTGGGCCATAGTTCAGCTCAGTTGAATTTAGTTTAGTTTAGTGACAGGCTCACAGATTGACGACATCATTGATCTGCTCTCAAAATTCAGTTTAGTTCTGAGCGACAATTCCATTCAGTTTAATTGTTTTGTTTAACTGGTTTCTTTTTCCACCTGCGCTATATTACAATGATTTTCAATCCATTAATGTACTCACAAATGGACAACATCCATGATATGCCACGCCATCGAGCGGGAGCCGACCGCTGCTACCACGATCTTCTCCTTCCCTGACCCGCATGCACCCTACCCGCCCCAAAGCTGCAAGGTGGATACCTCGCTGCTTTTTTCAGTAGGTTGATGGCTTCCAACTATTTTCAACATGAAAATGGATGGGGATCCTGGATATCTATGTTTCTTAACAAGGAAGATGGTTCTCAGCTCGCGATGTTTGCGCACGAGAAATTTCTGTTTGACCTGAGGGTGAGTTGAAGGTAGTATTTTTTTTTTTTTTTGAAGCAGAGTTGAAGGTAGTATAGTGTTGAGGAAAGTTATTCTTTTATCTTCTATATAGGCATGCGATTTAGAATGTTTTGGATGGCTGTGGATGTTTATATAGAGTGTTGCTAAATTAATAAAGAACCAAAAAAACATGGATATGGCCATCCATGAAAAACTCATTTTCTGCAAGATAATTTTATTTCCTTTGTTGAGCGTACACCACAGACATGTGTATGCTCAAATGAATCGTATTTGCCTGGTGTGATCTCTCCCTGCATATGAAGCTCGATGGGGCAAAGGTCAACTGAATCGTATTTTGTCATGTACCATCAAGATAGTTAAACTAATGCAATTTTTAAACCGATCACTGTGTTACTTGGTTATGAAGATCAAACTACAAGAAAGTCAAGTATCTTTGCAAGTTCAGAAGGTGTTTACTGAGCCTGGGCTAGCGTAGTTTTTGCCTTTGATGTTCAGATTCACTTCATCCTTATCTCTTCTTTTGTGTTCTGTTTATGATGGTCCAATTTGACATGTATGCAGTGATTTTTTTTTGAGGTGATGTATGTACTCCCTCCGATCCATATTAATTGTCGCTGATTTAGTACAACTTTGTACAAAATCAGCAACAATTAATATGGACCAGAGGAAGTAGTATATTTGGTTGTGCTTGAAGGGGATGTCTTAACTTTCTCATGTAATCAAATACTGACATTCTTGAAGGGGTTGACATCAACATTGTGCAGATTTGGAAACAGATGAGACTTAGAGGTCGGTTACCGCGAAAGTCATGTTTTATATCCATCTGTTAGTAGGGTTGTGTTTCGTGTGAGTGGGAACAGATCCCTCTACCAGAATCTGTGCGCCACTCATCTCCCAACCGAGACGGCCCAAGTTTCTTTCTTCTATTTTTCGCACCTGATGCTCAGATTCTGTACTGGCCACGCTATTCCGCGAGCTTCGTGATACCTCACCAACTGCGTCTAGACTCTCGAGCTTGTCCCTGGTCAGTGCTAACTAGAAGGAGCTGCCCCACGTCCTGGCTTATTAAGGTCACCCTCTTCGTCTCTTCGTGCATCGAGTATGGCCAGGACATCTTCTGTTTGAACCAAACTCCCGGCAGCCCCTACCAAAGCCCGGTGTGCGGGGCTGCGCTTCGCGTACTGTTCGAGGAAAGGTTCAGCTTCAGTAAGATATGTCGAGGATGACGGTTGCGCATCCCCGCACTCCCGTCTGATGTAGACAGCCCTGCCAACGGGTAAACCGATTGAATTAACAAAAACATTTGTAAGGATACATATGCTATGAAGAGAGGGAGGGAGATTAGCAATGTACCATTCGTCAACATTTTGGCAAGCTCTTTTTGCTTACTTGGTGATGTTCCCCAGATCTCCATTTGCCTATAAACACATTCAGGAACATTGACATCAGGTGAAGTGCTCTTTGTGCATTCTATACAGAAGCAGAAACGACCGTGTATCTAATAGTAGTCACTAGTCACAATTGACAACTGAGCTACCACAATTGCATATAGATAGTCTTCAAGCATGAAACCGTCACTTGCCCAAGGAAAATTCCTTGCATTTCAAGACATCTGTGTGGCCATGTATAGTAGAGAAGCAGTGGAAGAAAGCTGAAGCTTGAAAGTTGGGTAAGATTGGCCTATACAGCATACCTCAGGTAGTAAGTTCTGTAAGCAGATGGGCCATCTTTGAAGAGGGTGGACAGGCCATTTCGAATTAAAAACGTCCTTATCTGTCAGGTAGAAATATAAGAATACATATTCAGCCAAGTTACAGTTGTAGGCCTCTCCCATGCACAAGAATAGAAAATCTAGTTAAAAAGGGGAAATCCACAGAGAAAGTAACCAACCCAGGGTAAACAGCATAGTATTCATATTTCAACAAGTGACCAACTAGCAAAGTGCCAAAAGAAGATGAAAACAATGGCAAAGTACCTTATAGGTCAGGAATTTTAGTTTAACCATCAAATTTGAATCCTCATCAACCAGACCATCCTTGATTGACGATCTTGAATTCGAACCACCATTGGTGTTTTCTGGTAAAGTCTTGCTGTCTTTGGAAAGTTCAGCAGCCTTGAACAGGTTTACATCAACAAAGAAACCTAACCATGAAGCATAGGTCAGTCAAAGGTGCATCAGTACAGGTATTAATTGCAAGAGCTGAGAATTAGTTGTCAAAAGAGGTGACAGTTTTATGGAACAAAAGGTTCATCTTACCTCTGTAAAGTGGCCACAACTCTTGATTTTTCCTAGAAAGAAAAATGCATGATTCATTAGAGCTAATAAATATCAAAAAGAGAACGCTAATGAGACACTTTCTCCATTTCATATTACAAGGCGGGCGTGGGAACTAAGAAGCCATTAATAGTATAGGAAAATGACCATGGTAACCAGGAACTTGTTGTGTAGGGAAGCAGAGCAAATAGTTAGTATGCGTATTTAATCATAAATGGGGAAGGGAGATGAGAGATAAACTATGGCAAAATCTTACCTCATCTCTTGCTGATAACGTCTAAAAGCAGAATCCTTGTGCACATGGATAACCATCTTGTAATACAAGTTATCATTTGAAAGAGAATCAATTTTTTGGTAATTCCAGTAACATTTGAAAGCTGCAGGGAGATTTCTCTTCTTCATCAGACGGATCATCTCCTGTAACAGTCCAGAACAACAAGCTATTGACTTACTGACGTTGCAGTTATCATGCATTCAAAATGGAAGTATGTCTATTACAGTCAAGAAGAATCTTGTTGGACAAGAACCAATAAAATCTGCTAACCTGTAATTTCTTAGTTGCATAGTCTGTAGGATGTGCTTGCAAAAAATGAGTGACGACTGATCTATCAGCATTTCGAGATTGAGCCTCAAGACCACTGTGTCCAAACCAATCACAGTGGTCAGGAAACATTGAAGATCCAACATTTTCAAGAAGTGCTTTAATTTGCTGTAATGTAAAAAATAGAAGTTACAGAAGGTAGAACCAATGCAAAGTTAAGACAAATCATGAAGGAGAGGGGAATACCACTTCACAACATTAAATAATACCTGCTTCTCATCCGACCTATTAGCAGCGCATATTTCTCGTAAACTTAGTCCTAAATCAGAGTCGCCTGCATATAGTAGTAACTTTCTGAATCAGTAGAACATATGAAGTGTTTAAAACTTCACAGCTCAGAAGCATCAAACAATCTCGGAACATGTTCAAATGCATCAGAAAATCTTTGTTAGGATAGAAGCATAGTGTACTGACATTAAGGTTCCCAGATCTGTGACACTCATTTCCAAGGAGTGAATGTTTCCTCTTTTTTGTTAAGTTTGAACTTGAACCACCTATGATAGGTTGAACTTAAAACCACCATTGAACAGAAGTTCATACTCCATACTTTCATGTTTGCTGGAATCACTTCTTTTGTACTCCCTCCATCCCATAATGTAGGGCGTTTTTTGACACTACACTAGTGTCAGAAAACGTCCTACATTATGGGACGGAGGGAGTATTCGCTTATGCAGAATTGGTCAAGTGTGATCAACCTCTGTGATCTACAGTTCCAACCATGATATATCAATTGTTAATGATTAAAAATAGTTAAAATACATATAGTTGTGTGGGCACTTTTTTGGAAAATGGTGAATCTCCGTATCTGTATCGGACTATCAGGTCAATAATATGTATTGACTATATGCATCAGTGTTGCAAAGTTTGCCATGCTCAGAGTCAGAAGCAGACTAGTGACTAACAGGAAAAGCACTACCATGTGGTATAATATAAAAACAAAAAAGGTTGCCTGGTTTTCTTCAGATGAGAGGAAGTTTTATTACTAAAGTTGTGCTAGAGCTGCGACAATTAATTTGGATCGAAGGGAGTAGGTGACTTCAAAAATTAAAGAAACTTAAAATGGAGATGAAAGCATGGCCAAGGTCATTTATAAATAAACTGAAACCTTCTTAAACAACTCATATATTCACTCAAACAACAAGACAACTTCATTATAGCGGCTTACCTCCGTCTAATGAAGGTTGTTGAAAGTTCCTCAAAACTTCCATTTGAACTGAACTTTCGCGACTGACAATACGGGCAACCAGACCTTCAAGTATCTCACCTTGCACAATTACATGATCCTTTGACCCTAGAACAAGTTGAACAAACAGTCAGTACTTCGATGGTGGGGAGAGATGAAAATATACAGTTCAGTTTAGAGCAGCGGTAAAAGATAAAGAGTGTCAGGCAAAAAATAATTTTTCGAGATAGTCATACCTCGCACAGATATATCAGCTATTTCACCAAGGACATTGCAAACGGATGTGGCAGTCCCCTCTTCACACAATGCATCGTAGGCAGCAAAGAATGAAGTGGTGGATTTCCTAATGGAGATGTAAACAGAAAGCACAATGATGTTATGAGCGGCCCCAGCGCCAAATGCATATGTACGTTCATCTGAGAGTGATACTTGCATGCCATCAAACAGATGAATGGCATGAAAATATCTGCACAGTGACATAGACACACAAAAAACCTAGCTGTTGAACAATTTCTAGCAATAATGCAATATAGAAAGTGCACTGAAGAGCTCCAATATGATATAATTCAAAGGATGCGCGTCCATGTAAAGAGTAGTTGATGATACACACGAGAACGAAACAAGAATTCAGAAACATTGGCTGATCATCGTATTCAAGCAACACTTACTGTGGAGATATAATAACACTGCATTTGTTTTCAAAACACTGGACGATTGCAAAACATGAGATGCCAAAATCAAAAAGTGGTTAGGAGTTCTTCTGTACAGTGCAACTACATGAGGTATCATTATTAAAGTCTTTCACCCTTTCTTATAGTCCCATTTAAACAAGTCAGCCAAACACTCTGGACAGAAAACTTCCCACATGAAGTTATCAGATGAGCACCTCGTGGAGAATAGCCAGACATGGTTTGTTGGTAGGCGCCATTTCCGACAAAATTCAATCAACTTTGGAGTAGAATAGAATTGAGGCTTGCCATGACCCAATTCTGTCACAGCTGTAATCACAGCTACAAAAGCCAAAATAGAATTGATAATGATGAAATTGATGAACTGGAACAAATGCAGCAAGTGACTTCATAGTTCAGAAAGAAAATGAAAGAATAATGCAGCATTTATAGCCTGAATACAATATCAGAATGAACTAACAATGACAAATAAAGTATACACTGAGCACTATTTAGTCAAGAGAAAAATAGGCATACCATAATCATCCTTAGGCCTTTGCCCATGGTCTCCTAATACAGCCGTGACAAGTTCCATTGAAATGCTTATTCGATTTTTCTAGAAGCACAAAACAGAAGCAAAATCAGAAATCTTAATGGAACTGCTGACAACAAAAGGCACAAAGCATAAAGTAAGCATATGCTTGATTGTGCTTAATTCCAACAAACTAGCTCCAACAGTCAACTAAGCATCAAATAGTGTTGTAATTTAATTGCTAGGCTTTAGATTTTATATTTGCTTATGTGAGTTTGTACTAATTAAGAAATATGCAAATTAAAGAGACGTGCTGACTAAAATATAAGTGCAAAAATATATATAAGAATATAATATTTCCCCTAGTTGCACCCATACTGTATGCTAAAGAATTGACATGTATCAAGTACTGAAAGGCTAACAGACACATGAACATCGAAAACAAAAGCTGCATTGGGTGTGGAATACCTCAAGAAAATCATTGAATTCCGCTTGCATCTTAGCAGCTTCTCTCCCCCAAGCTTCACGAAACAAGCGACCCAAAACAAAAACGCCCACAGCAGTGTAGCTATAAGCAGAATTTTGCCTTCAGTCAAAACTCAAACCACAAATAGCTCAAGAAATTATGCAGATAAAAGACCAGAACGTACATATTTCCAAAGCTGTTCTTGGCATATGCACCACCACGGTTACCAGCATACATGAACAAAGACCCTGAATGCTTGAGCGTAACCTGAAGAAAACAAAATATCTTAAGCAGGATAAACACTTCTTTTTAGGCAGCAGGGTAAACACATCAAACAATCAGTATAAGCTCTAATTTTAGAACAGTTAATTAGAAGGGGAAAAATGACGAATTGGATATACCTCCATGGTAGCTAATCCTTGTGATACCATCTCAATCATCCGGGTTCTTGACTGCAATCACACAGACGGTAGTTAATATCCCATTTAGGACCCCAAATGAGCGAGAACCCGCTGTTACTAAAATATGTACTGTATAGTCAGTTCATTAATATATTTTCATTAAGAACAATAAATACGTTTGTATTGATCGAACCCATCAAGGTCTCTACAGCTATGTTAAAGACTTACTATAAAGGAAAGGGGGGGGGGGGAGGTCTCTACAGCTACAATGCAGATTACAGACATCAGGTTCAACCATCCAATGGCTGAAAATACATTGGAGTGCATGGATGATTCAGAAACAAAACTCATATCGCCACAGAGCGACCGAAACCTAGAAAAGTGAGCAATACTTACTGATTTTAAAAAGTTAGAAACTAGGCTCCTGTTACTCTTTTAGCATTCCAAATCATACAAGGACAATCACTGGAAAATAGAATTTATCTATTGATCAGATTTACTAAACACAGTAATAGTAGAACTGTCACAAGTTAATTTTCCAAACCAACTTAAAAACAAGCACAGCATATCAACCGCAAATGAGCCCAGTTGAAGTGTAGCAGGAACATTAAGACGGGCAGTCCCATAAGCACTGAATAATGTAATTAATTAAAGTTGGGTCGTCAAAGTAATAATGACTAACGGAAACTGTGGAACTGCTAGCAGCAAACGACCATGAACACCGGGCAATTCCCTCCCCCCACGGTTACTCGGGGGGCACTTGTGTTGTGAAGCAACGAGCTAATGAGCTGGAGTATTCAACAAACACCCATATGATGTGGAGAACCCAGCGAAGCACGCACCTCCTGATCGGATTCCTCGTTCTCGAACTTGGGGTAGAAGGTGGCCCGGATCCGCGCCTCGGCGAAGGTGCTGCTGCTGTCTACCGAGAATTCCTTGAGCAGACTGGAGAGCTCGTCGCCGGCGCCGCCCTGCTCGGCCGCGACCCCTGCGGTGTCCGCGTTGGGGGGCGCAGGGTCCATCTTCTCCTCAATGTCCCCGGCGGCCGTGGACGAGGGGGCGGTGGTCGGGTGGTGGGAGCGGCCTTGTGCTGCGCCTGCTTGCCCTGCGAGGAGAGACGCGGTTAGGGTTCGGGGAGCCGGAGAGGAGAAGGGTCAAGAGGCGGCGTACGTGGACGCGGCGAGGAGACATTACGGGGGCGGGGGCGGGGGCGGGGGTGGAAGTCGGCGGGGAAAGCGGTGCCGCCGACGCGGCGCACGGCGTGTTCCGGCGGATTTGGCGGTGGAAGGACCTTCGGTTGACTGGGTTTTTTTGTAGGCAGGCACGGATCGACGGGCAGCGAGCTGCAGGGCCAGGGGAAGGCGAGAGAATCGGGTTGGGCTGGGCCCGGTTGCCCGGCACCTACTGCTGTTGACCATAGCGAATAAGGTCCGTTTAGACAGTACATACGCCAGTGTCAAAAATCGTCTTGCATTATAGGACGGAAGGAGTACATTATTGCAAACCACATACATAGTATACAGATTTTGCGCCCTGACCTCTTGAAAACCGATAATCCTCTGAAAACAAAATTAAAACTATTGCATATAGACTCTTGCTGATTGCCATTAATAAGCGGTTCTAGCATCATCTTTTGTTTGTTTGTTTCGAAGACGATTTACCGGTTCCGATGAAAAGGACTCCAACAAAACCAACACAATATATATGATGATAACGGTGAGCGGTTGAACTTCATCAGTAAAAAGATCACAACATTGTTCTTTATTTTGAAATTGCACATCAGCCGGCGCATTAGCATGATCACTTGGAACACCATAAAATTGATCAGGATGTATGGGATGGCAAAGGAGGATGGGCTGACGTCGCCAATGCGCCTGAAGAAGAATATGTATTTTTGCACCCATCCATGCATTGTTCCAATGAAACATAGCAGAGGTTGTTTAGTAAACAACAGTCGCAATAAGATGCACCTGAGCAGTCTACACCACTCTTGTGCACGCACAATCCATGTGGTAAATTAATCTTCTTGTTGACTTTGTCATCCATGATTCGGCCTACAGGACAAAAAATATATATCAACCGTTAATATCCACAAGTCTCCGTTGGTTACCAGATCGAATGACGATTATGGATCTAGCAAGGCGTATATACACACACCTAAATCGGAACAGGAATAACTACAGACAACCTTTGTGCTAGTGCACGATCAACTAGAGAACAAGCTAGCATTATTTGTAAAGACAAATATGCACGAGTACGACGGAGGGGCACTTTTGGTCTACAGGTGTATATACACCCTATATGAAAAAAATAGTAATTAAATAAAAAGTCAACATTTTCTGAAAAAAATTTTGAGACCTTCCATTGCATTGGTAAAAAAATTCCACAAAAAGAAAGAATCTCGCTGACTTCTTTTAAAAAAAGACAAAAAATTCGGTCAAAATAGTGTGGATAGTGACCTATAATACCAAATACATTTTTTTTTCTCAAGTCAATGTTGGTTTTCTATTCATGAAAATTTATATACTAGTGCAAAAGAAATTCAAATTTATTGTAGAAAACCTTCCAAAAAATTTGACTTTCTTTTAATTATTAATTTTCCCATATGAGGTGTATATACACCCAGGAACCAAAGGGTATTTCCCCGAGTAGGGCATACTAGTTTGCAGAGATGAGGGTTAAACTCCTTTTAAGTTCTATCATTTTGATGTGATTATAATATTAGCAAAAGATTTCATTATAGCGAGAAGGGGAAATACTAGTAACTCAGGACGTGACTTACAATGTACATGGATAGAAAAGCACATCAGAAGCAGCAGCAAGAGCAGTGTTGGTGCATGAGCAAGACCGGTGCCCTTGGCCATCAAGACGATGCAATTGAAATTGCAAATACTTCTTTGGGGAGTGAGTATGTATGTTTTCTGATCGGAGTACACTACAATATGCTTGCTCTATCTACACATTGTTTGCATATATATATAAGAGATAGGGTGTGTGTGTGTGAGAGAGAGAGAAAGAAGCAGAGAGAGAGAGGAGGAAATCAATTTAGGGATACAATACCCCACCTTGTCTACCAATATAAATGATCACTTAGAATACATTAATTGTAACCAATGTATATCCTTAAAATACATTATATATATATTTATATATATCCTTAGAATACATTAATTATATATGCATTAATTATCCTTAAAATATATTTATATATATATAATAATATATTATATATATACATATATATAATATATATATATCCTTAGAATACATTAATTATATATGCATTAATTATCCTTAAAATATATTTATATATATAATAATATATTATATATATGGCAAAATACATCCTACTACCGGGTGTAGTTACACCCATATCTCATATACTACCATGTGGTAATATATATACTACTTTATCATTTTTAGTATGTTCATATACTATATCTAAGATACTCCAAAACGAGTTATGTGAAAAAATTGCATGTAAGCCCATATTTTTATCATATTTGTGAAATACGTACATATTTATACGTAAAAAGGAGTATGCTCAAAATATGGTACATACTACATACAAAATAGTATATATACTATCCAAACATTCTTACATACTACATATGACATGTACGTACTCTCCAATATAATAAATACTATCTACAACGTACGAAACCAAAGTGAGAGTAACTACACCCGGTAGTAGGGAAAATTTGTCCATATATATATAATTATAATTATATATATAGAAAGTCTATTAGTGACCCTGGGAGGAATAATATTCTTCACCCGGGTCAATCGACCGAGCGAAACGTTAGTCGATGTAATTTTAGGTCGATGGAAAAGTTAACCGGTCACCCACCTCCCCCGGATGTAAAAAAAGAAAAACCAGCCCACTCCCCCGGTCCGTTCCTCTCTCCCTCTCCTCCCAATCTCCCATCTCGTCATTGCGGAGGCAGTGGCAGCGACGGCACCGGAGGGACAACCCGGCGGCGAGGACTACCTCTCTGGCGCGCGGAGTACTTCCTTTCCTCTCTCATGCGGTAGGGACTCGGAGGCGCCGTGGGTGGTGTAAGATCCAGGCGAGCTCGGCAGCGACAACGGCCTTCTCCGGCGTCCCTCTCCACCGCCGGCGGTATTATCGCCAGTAAGACCCCCCCCCCCCCCCCCCCCCCCCTCCTCCTCCTCCTCAACTTCCCCTATCCTCCTCCATGAATTCTGAATTTCTAGGTTTAGGGTTATTGGTTTTTGGGAGCGGTGCAGGGGAAGAGGAAGAAGACCAAGAAATGAAAGGAAAGAAAAATGAGGAGCTCAGGTGATGGAGGTAATGCTGGAGACGGGCTCCTGGCTGTGGGATCAGAGGTGTAGATCATAGCGGAGGAGATGAGCCATGTGGATGGCATAGAAGAGGGGGAGCTCAAGGCTGCGGAGATGAAGGAACAACAGTAGAGTATCAGGCTTCGATCTAGCTGAGATCAATTTTTGTTTGTCACGGGACATGTGAATCCTCTCTCTGGTTTTTCTTTTGTCTAAATTTGACGAATTTCCATCCTGTAGCAATAAATGATTGGTATGACTTAATTGAATGTTAGTAATGATGCACATAAAGAATCAACATGTACCTAGCTGACAATGCTAATTCTCTGTAATTTTGTGTTAATTGAAATTTCTACATACGTACGAGCAATATTTCTTCAATTAAAGAATATTCACTTTACGAGGATTTTTGTTCTGTGCTATTCTTAAGATAAGATTTGAATTGATGATGCTAACTTTATGTTTTATGAATTTATTAGGCAAACGAGGAATTGGAATTCTGCCAAGAAATCTAGGAGCAGAAGAATATG
Organism: Elymus sibiricus; assembly: GCA_039707655.1. Classification (NCBI taxonomy): domain Eukaryota; kingdom Viridiplantae; phylum Streptophyta; class Magnoliopsida; order Poales; family Poaceae; genus Elymus; species Elymus sibiricus. The sequence continues at coordinate 69,977,640 of CM077674.1, forward strand.
TATGCAAGGGACTTGGAGACGAGGCAATGGTGCGCTGGCGAGAACATTATTGTTCTGATGGGTTAGGATTGGGGTTCGACTGCTCTTCAGTTTGTTATATCAAGGTTGGTTGCATCAGTCACTTCAGGAGATTGTCATGTGCGCCAGGAAATTAGCTTGATTCAAAGATAGTACAATCAGGCATAGCTGCTGGCGTAGCTAGCTGGACTATGCAGTTACCTAATTGGAATTCACAACTAGTGTCTTCGGCAGTTCCAACAAATCAAAGATTTTGTATAAAGCAAACAATTTTTCCTATTAGCAAACATTAACTGTGTTAGTTGCATAAGAACAGGACAAGGCGAGTGTTCTATTTTGGAGTTTGTTAAGCCATCTAAAAATAATGAATAACCCGATTTAGATTAAGGAGTGTTTACTAGTTGTGTGCTCATACAAGTACATGGTTTAGGTGTACGTGAATCTTTAAATTGTTCCTTTCTAGGACAATTTCTAAGACTGTTTTCCTTTTACCCAAAGGTTTTGAAGCTTTGGGAGCCTGCGGCCGGTTCGACGGGTGGCATCAGCAAGCGCCGGCCGGCCTCGGCACAGCTGCGGGTGGTTATATGGTGGGCGGAGCACACGAGTGGGCTTCGACGTCAGGGTACGGTGGCAAGCTAAATCCTGAGTCCAGCTAGGCTTTTTTTTCGTTCAGATTTTGTTACTGTTTTCCATTCGGGATTTCATGGTGAGCAAACCTAGCATTTGCAGTTGTTTGTTTCAGAAATTCATGTCCTGACATCAAATTTCGTTTGTAAGGTAAATCCTGCCAACAAGTCGATGGTATGAGCTTACTAGTTCTCTTAATTTTTCTATTCTAATTTTTATATGCAATTTAGATGAATACTGTCTATTTAATTCAGGGATACGTTCAACATGCTTGTGAGGTACAGATTTTGTAGGTCCAATTGTAAGTGTTTGCTTGATTTGTCGCTCAAGTTTCATGTTCTAATGATGCTCCTTCACTTCAATACAATGTTGGCATGTAGGATGACTATCTATGCAACTTATCATGCACAAATTAAAAAAAGCTTGGCTCCTCTTCTGTATGCTCCAAGGAATAATTTCTGATGTATAATGAGATAATGATTATTTCTTTTTATTTCTTATCATGCGGCTAGTTGCTACAAAAAATTAACACATACATCGCCACTTATCATTAAAACAAAATCATATCTGCCAAGTTTCTACATTCCGTCGAAGCTTGCAGATTTACCATCTATTTTGGTACATTATTGAAACAAATCGTAACCATGGATTCTATATGGAAGATCGAAATATCATTTTTACATTAGGTTCATGTATACTGTAAGGAATCGACTTTGTTCATCTTCAACCCATTTTCCTATCTTGCAAAGCTGTCCATTCAAGTATGGTCAATTTCTACTCTGTGACTTAATACATTTGTAACACTGTCATAGTGCCATTGACATGCTCTTTTTTCGCCCCATTTAATATTGATTCATCTACATGGTTATATGCATGCATGCTTTTGCATACATAACTTATCCAGTCCGCTATTGATCATTTCCATTTTTCATCCCGGCAGTACGCCGATAGCCTATCCAATCTGCTATTGATCATTTCCATTTTTCATCCCGGCAGTATGCCGATATCTATAAGCGAGCCAATAGTTCCAAAACGTTGCTTCACAATTACTCGGCAGTATTTTTCTATTTGGGCAGCACATAGCTGGCTTCGGTGGGTGGCATGGCATGTCCATTCTCAATTGAAGTTGGTCTGAAAATATCGAACTCTGCCATGAAATAGAAAAGATAGAACTTTCCTTCATCTCGTTGATTTTTCTTAGTCTTCCTTTTGTGAAGCTGTGTAGCATTCTTCCTTTTACTACCTGTAATTTCTTCGTGTGTTGCAATACATGGATCTGTTAATTTATCCCTCCTAATTATTTAATGTTGAATTCCAAAATCTGGTGAGTGGGATATGTACTAACGAGTTATTTTGCAAATAACCACCGTCCATACCTCTCATGTGAATTGTGGCAACGCCACAAAACAAGTTTTCCATCGCCAGATATCCAACAGATCAACTGGTGTTATGGATGCTTCTTACAGATATTTTTTTGCCATTTCAAACATCAAACACCAACTACTCACAATGGAGACAGGAAACGTGTAGCTTCTGATGTCAACTAAGTGAGCCTGCCAATTGTGGCAATGGAAGGAGGTGGCATGTCGTCTCATTCATGAGGCTATTAGTTTCATAACAGACATTTTCCAGTTGCATATCTTTTGTGAAGTGTTCAGACTGTTTTTTTTAGCAAAGAAATAAATTTTCTAAGAGTTTATCTAATTTTACTTTTTTTGTCGATTTTTTTTTTGAAACGAAGGCAAAAGCTTTGCCTTTTTCATTAATAAAGAAGAAGATAGTTGCCCAGTTAATTATGGGAAACCGGGCGAAAACCGATACAAACAGGGCCACGCCCTCTCGAAAGCACGACGCACCCAGAGCCACGCCACTCTCGCCAACATGGCACCCCAACAGAAGATGCCCAGCATCACGCACCACAACAGCCAACCCACAACCTCAAGCGGACTACTCACAAAATAAGAAACACCGGAGCGAGAAACACATCCTTGAAACTAACATCTTGCAACCTTCCTCTCGTTGACAAGGCGAATCAAACCTTGGGAGATAGAAGGCACGGCAAGGAGACCTTTGATCAGCTCGGTGAAGTCATGAAAATCGTCATCGTGTCCAGCCACCAAAGAGCAACCCTTACCAACAGCCCAAGCATCAGCAGAGCCGGTAGTAGCAAGGTTGATCTCATTGGCCACCTTGCCAATGGAGACCATCTTGTGGAGACCTGCAACCGCCAAAGCAGAAGGCTCCACGGGATCAACTAACTCCGATGGCATCAACCGAACACAGCCGATGTTGTCCACAACCTCATGATACCCATCTTCTGCCACCAGTGGCGCCTGCACCGTCGGCAATGGGCCATCAACGACGGTGTCCGAGGAGCAAAGCCCCGGTGAGGCTGGGCTCAACCCCTGCGTGCCATCGGACACCTCCGCCCTCTCCAACAATATGGTAGCACGTGCCACCCACAAACACAAAGAGTCCACTAACACACGTAGCGGACGGAGCGCCATCTCCACCATGCCTTGCAGCTTAGCACCAAGCGAAGAAGACAGCGCATCAATAGACCTTCAAGCTGAGACATGTCCAGTGCAACCATTGCTAGCATCATCATCAACCGCCCTTGCGGCTACAGGAGCTTGGGCGTGCAAAGCAGGAGCAACCATGGAAGCCCAGGAGCGACCACCCATGGAAGGGCATGGCGGGGCCGGAGGGGCAGGCGCACAGCGACCAGGAGCTTTGCTGGCGGGATGACGAAGACGACAGTCCCGTTCGCGGTGCCCAGAACGGAGGCAGGAGAGACATCTCACCGGGTCACGGCAAGAGGCAGCCCGGTGGTCAGGAGCCAAACAACGGAAGCACCGACCGCGCGTTCTCCTCTGAAAGACGGCGGCTTGAGCAAGCCTCGCATCGAACATGGCAGAGGGTCCAGAAGCCTGGCAGCACTGGTCTTGGCGGCAGGGACGACGCCTTGGGCCCACAAAAATCCAAGGATTCCCCTCCGGCGTCGAGGCCACAGCCCCCGCAGGGCCACAAGGAGGTGGAACAGGAGAGCAGGGAGGCAATGAACCGGCTGGAACTGAGCATTTGGCAGACGGCAGAGGTGTCTGTGGAGCCAGCTCTTCGCCATCGTCGTCATCTTCGTCGTCGGTAAGGGAGCTCCACGAAATAGGTCGCCCTGCCCAGGGACCGTCCCTTGGCTGAGCAACCATAGCCACCGCTGGACCACAAGGGTGCAGCACACAACCAGAACCAGGACTGGGGCCTTCCACAACAGTTGCCGTCAGCGGCGGCGCCAGCTCCCCAATGACAGCATCGCCGGAGGCACAACCCATGCCAGAAAGGTGGTCATCTGTGGCGGCCAGAGGCGACCGCGGCACCGCCCTTGCACCATCACCCTCACCGGAGCAGAAGGAATCGTCCTGCGGTGGGCACAGGCCTTGCACGGCGGCCTGCGGTAGCTGCACGGGCATGCCCACAACATCTTCCCCACCCTTGATAACAGAACAGCCAAGCTGGGGATGCGCATCGCCGGAGACGAGGCCAGATCTGCCGGGCGGCGGCGACTGCAGAACGAACTCCCCATCCTCGACCTCGTCACCGGCGGCGGCGCACCAGGAAGCAGGCCTGGAGTCGAACACCACCACCAAATCGACGCCAGGCGCAGGGACTCGGCCCGCCGGAGGCGGCGGAGGCAGCGCTGGGGCGGGAGTCAGATCCGGCAGGACAGGAAGAACCGGAGGTAGAGTCGCGGGGATCGACGCCAGGGACTTCAGCAGCAGACCAGAGGCGTCGCCGGCAAGGGCCGCGGGGGCGGAGGGCAGCGGGGTGGCCACCGGCGCGGGCAGGGGAGGACACGCGTGGGGAGCCCTCGCACGGCCCCCATTCTCCGACCGGAACCTGCTAGCTGGGGGAGGCGGCTTGGAGCGACGGGGGACGCGCGGAGCCAAGAGGGTGGCCGACGGGGCCGAAGCGGCGGCCGCCGGTGGGGGCTGGTGGAGCGGGGGGTCGGGGTCGCCAGAGCTATCCGTTGCGGGCATCTTCGTTTGTCGATTGTAATACTAAATCAATTTGTCACCGTTGTTTTTCCTTCGTAATAGTCTTGCAGTTTGTAAAACAATCCAAAGTATGCAGGCCTTTCAATTTTGCTAGAGACTAGATGTAATTAGCCAAAGATACGTACAATATACGCACACATCCTATGGGTAAAAAAATTCAGGAACGCCTCTACTGCTCATTCCGTAATATTACGACGGCATCATTTGTTTTTTACAGTCATTTTGATCCGCCGGATTAGTTGCAACCATGCATGACCTAAAAAAGTGACTTGCATGTCGTAAGTTTACCTCCCTCATTTTTTACGGAATGGAAGCTGATTCTTTTTTCGACCTGTAATTCTACCTCAAGTGCTTTTGTTTCTTACCTTTTCATGTAGTGGTCGTGGGAGATGGACTGGGGTGAGGAATAAGAATTCCTTACCCAGGGTGACGAATAGTGCGACCCTATATATATATATATATATATATATATATATATATATATATATATATATTAATTATATATATATAATATGACAAACGTTTCTTACCACCCAGTGGTAGTTACTCTCATGTGAGTTTTATATATTATATGTACTATTTGTTAAACCGAGAGTATATAGGATATAAGAATATTTATGTAGTATATATACTACTTTTTAGGTAGTATGTACTATTTTTTAATATATTATTTTATACGTACTTATGTGAAGGTTTTTTTTAATATACAAAAAAATTATGGACTCACATTAATATTTTTTATGTCCCCGTGCGATCATCAGCGCCAAGAACCGGTGCCTCATCGCGTCCCCGCGCGACCGTTGCTACTTGTAGACTGCGTTGATATTTCCCCGAAGAGGAGAGAATGATGCAGTATAGTAGAGATAAGTATTTCCCTCAGTTAAGAACCAAGGTTATCAATCCAGTAGGAGAACCACACAAAACCTCTTTAGCAGCACCTACACACACAAAAACAAACACTTGCACCCAACGCAAATAAGAGGGTTGTCAATCCCCTTAGCGGTTATTTGCAATGATTAATTCTGATAGTGATAGATAAAAAATAAATTGCAAAATAAAATCAAAGTGAATAAATTGCAGCAATGTATTTTTGAATTTTAATATATGATAAAAGTAGACCCAGGGGCCATAATTTTCACTAGAGTCTTCTCTCTCGAGCACAGAACATACGATGGGTAAACAAATTACTATTGGGCAATTGATAGAAAAGCAAATAATTATGACGGATTCATGGCAATGATCAAGTATATAGGCATCACGTCCGAGACAAGTAGACCGACTCCTGCCTGCATCTACTACTATTACTCCAACCATCGACCGCTATCCAGCATGCATCTAGGGTATTAAGTATAAAACAGAGTAACGCCTTAAGCAAGATGACATGATGTAGACAAAGTAAACTCAAGCAATATGATTAAACCCCATCTTTTTATCCTTAATGGCAACAATACAAATACGTGTCATGTCCCTTTCTGTCACTGGGATTGAGCACCGCAAGATTGAACCCATCACAAAGCACCCCTCCCATTGCAAAATAAATCAATCTAGTTGGCCAAACCAAACGGATAGATCGGAGAGAAATACAAAGCTATAACATCATGCATAAAAGAGTTCAGAGAAGACTCAAATATTTCTCATGAATAATCTGATCATAAACTCACAATTCATCGGATCCCAACAAACACACCGCAAAAGAAGATTACATCGGATAAAATTCCAAGAACATCGAGGAGAACATGGTATTGAAGATCAAAGAGAGAGAAGAAGCCATCTAGCTACTAGCTATGGACCCGTAGGTCTGTGGTAAACTACTCACACATCATCGAAAGGGTAGCAAGGTTGATGAAGAAACTCTCCGTGATCGATTCCCCCTCCGGCAGAGTACCGGAAAAGGCCTCCAGATGGGATTGCGGAAGAACAGAGGCTTGCGGCGGCGGTAGGGTTTTCTCGTCAGGCTCTCTGATGGTTTCCGGATATTTGAGAATTTATAGAAGTGAAATTAGGTCAAAAGGAGCCATGAGGGGCCCACAAGGCATCAGGGCACGGCCCCAGGGGGCCGCGCCCTGTTGCCTTGTGAAGCCCTCGTGAGGCTTCTGGCTTCCTCCCGAAGCTTTCAGGGTCTCTTTTGTCTAGAAAAACATTGTCAAAAAGTTTCGTGGCATTTGGACTTCGTTTGGTACTGATTTCCTAAAAAACCAAAAACAAGCAGAAAACAGCAACTGGCACTGGGCACTAGGTTAATAGGTTAGTCCCAAAAAATGGTATATAATTGCATATAAAACATCCAAGATTGATACTATAATAGCATGGAACAATAAAAAATTATAGATACGTTGGAGACGTATCAAGCATCCCAAGCTTAATTCCCGCTCGTCCTCGAGTAGGTAAATGATAAAAATAGAATTTTTGATATGGAATGCTACCTAACATGTTTCATCATGTAATCTCTTTTACGTTATGAATATTAAGATTCTAATGATTCAAAGCAATAGTCTATAATTTGATATAAAGACATCAATACTCAGGCGTACTAATAAATAATCATGTCTTTCAAAATAAAAATGCTAAAAAAAAGTTATCCCTACAAAATCATATAATCCTGTCATGCTCCATCTTCTTAACATAAAATATTTATCATGCACAACCCCGGTTTTAGCAAAGCAATTGGTTTATACTTTTTAACGCGTTTCAGCTTTTTCAACCCCACACAATACATGAGCGCAAGCCATGGATATAGCACTATGGGTGGAATAAAATATAGTGGTAGAGATTAATAAGGGGAAGTCAAAAAGAAAAAGATAGTCTCATATCAACGCGGCTAATCAACGGGTTATGGAGATGCCCATCAATTGATGTCAATGCGAGGAGTAAGGATTGCCATGCAACGGATGCACTACGAGCTATAAGTGTATGAAAGCTCAACATGAAAACTAAGTGGGTGTGCATCCAACTTACTTGCTCATGAAGACCTCGGACATTTGAGGAAGCCCATCATCGGAATATACAAGCCAAGTTCTATAATGAAAAATTCCCACTAGTATATGAAAGTGACAAAACAGGAGACTCTCTATATGAAAAACATGGTGCTACTTTGAAGCACAAGTATGGAAAAGGATAGTAACACTGCCCCTTCTCTCTTTTTCTCTCATTTTTTTTTCTTTTTTCTCTTTTTTTTCTTTTTTCTTTTTTTTCCTTTTTTCGTGGGCTCTTTTTGACCTCTCTTTTTTTCTTTTTTTTTATTTCCTCACTGGGACAATGCTCTAATAATGACGATCATCATACTTTTATTTACTTACAACTCAAAATTACAACTCAAAACTAGAACAAATATGACTCTATATGAATGCCTCTGGCAGTGTAACAGGATGTGCAATGATACTAGCGTAACATGTATAAAAAATGATGAACAGTGGCTGAGCCACAAATACTATGTCAGCTATATGATCATGCAAAGCAATATGACAATGATGATGTGTGTCATAAAAAAAATGGAACGGTGAAAGTTGCATGTAATATATCTCAGAATGGCTATGAAAATGCCATGATAGGTACGTATGGTGGCTGTTTTGAGGAAGATATAAGGAGGTTTATGTGTGATAGAGCGTATCATATCACGGGGTTTGGATATACCGGCGAAATTTGCACCAACTCTGGATGTGAGAAAGGGCAATGCACGGTACCGAAGAGGCTAGCAAATTGCGGAAAGATGAGAGTGCGTATAATCCATGGACTCACATTAGTCATAAAGAACTCACATACTTATTGCGAAAGTTTATTAGCCCTTAAAGCAAAGTACTACTACGCATGCCCCTAGGGGGGAGGTTGGTAGGAGTTAACCATCGCGCGCCCCCGACCGCCACACAAAGGAAGACAATCAATAATAAATCATACTTCAACTTCTTAGCATAACGACATATCATACGTGCATGCTTCAGGAATCACAAACCTTAACACCAATATTCTTACTAAACCATAATTATCTACTAGCACCTCCCACATATTACCATCTTAATATCGCAAAACTATTGTAAGGAATCAAACTTATCATATTCAGTGATCTACATGAATTTTTTTATTATATCCCTCTTAAATACCTATCATATTAGGACCAAATTCATAACCCGTGCATATTACCATTGCTCTTCATTAGACTCTCAAAAAGATATAAGTGAAGCATGAGAGTGCAACTATTTCTTTAAAATATAACCACCGCCATGCTCTAAAAGATATAAGTGAAGCACTAGAGCAACTGCCTAGCTCAAAAGATATAAGTAAAGCACATAGAGTATTCTAACAAATCACGAATAATGTGTGTCCCTCTCAAAAAGGTGTGTTCAGCAAAGATGATTGTGACAAACTAAAAAGCAAACAAACTATAGCAAAAGACGCTTTAAGTAAAACACATATCATGTGATGAATAAAAATATAGCTCCAAGTGAGTTACCGATAGATTGTAAACGAAAGAGAGGATGTCATCCGGGGCATCCCCAAGTTTAGACGCTTGAGTCTTTCTTGAATATTACATTGGGGTGCCTTGGACATCCCCAAGTTTAGACGCTTGAGTCTTTCTTGAATATTACATTGGGGTGCCTTGGACATCCCCAAGTTTAGGCTCTTGCCGCTCCTTATTCCTTTATCCATCGTAGTCTCACCCAAAACATGAAAACTTCAGCTCACAAAACTCAACAGAAATCTCGTGAGATCCGTTAGTATAACAAATAAATCTTAAACTTTAGGTACTATTGTAAATTGATTCATATTTAATATTAGCATAATGCTACTGTACTCCAACTTCTCCATGACTCATACCCCCGATATGATCCATAAAAAGTTTGTGAATTCAAGAAATGCTTAGGATTTTTCTAAAATCTTTCGCATATTCCAAAAATGTTCGCAATTGAAAAAACTGTTCGTAAAATAAAAAAAAGTCCATCATTTTGAAAAAAAGTTCATGTATTAAAAAAATCATGAAGTTGAAAAAAATATTTTCTAATTCAAAAAATATCCCAAAAATTTAAAAACAGTTCATGAATTACAAAAGAGTTTATTAATTCATAAAATGTTTGCTGATTCAAAAAATGTTCAAGCATTTCAAAAATGTTTGTGAATTTCACAATATAAATGTTTGTCTATTCTAGAATTGTTCGCCGATTCAAAGGAAAATTCTTAAAAAATATTCACAATATAAAAAATGTTCACAATTTAAAAAAAAATGTTTGCAAACAGTAAAAGCTGTTCACGATTTTTAAAAATGTTCCCAAATTTGTAAAAATGTTCAGAAATGATCAAAGGTATGTAGTTAAACAGTAATGCTTCTGATTCTTTGTGACTATATACCCGCGTGAATTTTGAAGAATTAACTGCCATTATAGTATGATTTTGAAAAAATGTTTCTTGAAATTCAGAATAATTCTTTGAATTATCAATTTTTTTGACAACCACAATATTTTTTCGAAAATGTGAACATTGCTTCAATTTGTGAATAAATTTAAAAAATGGTACATTTTCATGCATTTGTGAACAAATTTTCAAAATCATGCGATGAGATGTGAACAAAATATAGTCATAGCTATTGGAGATTAAGATTTTTTTTTTCCGTTTTAACGCACGGGCCCTTTTGCTAGTATATGTACAGGTACAAAAGCAATCCTATACTTGTGCTCCTAGATCTAATCCTAGTTAAAAGGAAAGGATAGATGTGGAGATAGAGATAGGAAGGTAAAGATTACATCACGTATATATGCTAATACATGCTAACTTATTCTTACACCCCGCAGTCGAAGCGTTGTCAGAGGAGATGCAAGACTCGACCGAAAAACTTCGAAAGAAGACGTAGGAAGCCCCTTAGTCATGATGTCTGCAAGTTGATGAGTCGTTGGGACGTGAACAACATGAAACTGTCCCAAAGCCACCTTCTCGCGTACAAAATAAATGTCCAACTCAATGTACTTCGTCTGACGATGATGAACGGGGTTAGCAGAGAAGTATACCGTAGAGATATTATCACAGAACACCATGGAAGCCTTGTCAACGACATAATGGAGCTCGACAAGAAGTTTTCGAAGCCAGCAACATTCAGCCACGGCATTAGCCACCGCACATTCGGCTTCAGCACTCGAGTGAGAGACAGTATGTAGGTTGGCGTTTGGAGGACCAAGACACCAAAGTGTCGCCGAGATAAATGCAATATCCTGAAGTAGACCTGCGAGTGTCTGCACAACCAGCCCAGTCAGCATCCGAATAAGCAGTAGTGGCAATGGAGGAACTGCCGGCGATCCTGAGCTCATGAGAAGTAGTGTCGCGAAGATAGCGAAGTAAGCGCTTGATCAATCCCCAATGAGTGTCACGTGGAGCATGCATATGCAACCAAATCTACTGGACAGCATACGCGATGTCTGGTTGTGTCAATGTGAGGTATTGAAGAGCACCAGCAATACTTCTGTAGAAGGTGGCATCGGACACAAGTTCACCAGCGGCAGCCGAGACCTTGGGTTTCGTGTCAACAGGCATGGAGGCCGGCTTACAATTGGACATAGCAGCACGATCAAGAAGCTCCTCCGCATATCTCTCCTGAGAAAGAGAGAAACCAGAGGCCGTGCGATGAACAGCAACACCGAGAAAAAAATGAAGAGGCCCGAGATCCTTCATCTTGAATTCAGTGCTGAGGGAAGTGATGATCATCCGAAGAAACGGTGTCATCGACATAAAGGAGCAAGTAGGCCATGTCTAAGCCACGACGGAGCACAAAGAGCGAGGTGTCCAAAAGAGCCGAAGTGAAACCAAGGCGCCGAAGGAAATCACCAATGCGCGTGTACCAAGCACGAGGAGCCTGTTTCAACCCATGGAGTGACTTGGACAGCAGGCAAACATGCTTAGGATGGTCGGTGTCGATGAAACCCGTCGGCTGAGCACAATAAACACGCTCATGAAAAACTCCATGAAGAAAGGCATTAGATACATCCAACTGATGGACCGGCCAATGTTAAGAAGCAGCAAGGTGCAAAACTGTGCGAACTGTGGCAGGTTTAACGACGGGACTGAAAGTCTCACCAAAGTCAATGCCGGCACGCTGTGTGAATCCTCAATCGACCCAATGAGCTTTATAGCGATCCGAGGAACCGTCTGGTTTGAGTTTATGTCGAAACACCCATTTACCGGTGACGATATTGGCACCCCGAGGGCGAAGCACAAGAGTCCATGTGTGATTAGCCTGGAGAGCATCATATTCCTCTTGCATGGCAGAATACCACGCGGGATCACGAAGCGCCGCACGAGCAGACGTGGGAAGCGGCGAGGGCACAACAACGGCCGTGTGAGCATCCTCTAAACGCCGGCGAGGCTGAAAGACACCATGGCGCGCACGCGTAGTCATCGTGTGTATGGACACATCAGAGGGGCGGAGCCATGGAGCAGCCCGTGGAGGTGCCACGGGAGCCGGAACCGGCGATGGCGGAGGCGCGGCGAACTCAACGGCAGGGCCAGAGGACACCACGGGTGATGACGACGTGCTGGTGGCGGCTCCTGTAGAGGTGCTGGAGGCAGCAGCCGCGTCGCTAGGGAGCGGTGTCGGGGCAGCCGACGAGGGTGACCCAGGGGCGTCACTGGGCGAGGCGGCTGCCGTGGCACCACCATTCGCTGCCATGGCAGCCGATGTGGTTGGCGCGGCAACCAAGCTGGGCGTCCCGGAAGAAGAGGCGGCCGCCGTTGCGGCCGTGGATGGCGATGCAGGGATGGCCACGGCTGGACTCCCGGCGGCCCGAGGAGCGGACGAAGGGCCACGACTTCGAGCAGACGGTGGTGCGGGAACCACTACGGGGTCAGGTGGAGAGGGCCCAACTGATGGTGATGGAGACTCCGGCATCATGTTCCTGAAGGGAAAAACGCACTCGTCGAAAACAACATGGCGTGATGTTAGCACACGGCGACTGACAGGATCATAGCAGCGGTATCCACAGTGATCAGGAGGGTATCCGAAGAAAACACAAGCGATAGAGCGAGGTGAGAGTTTATGTGGAGCAGTGGCGGTGGTATTGGGGTAGCATAGACATCTAAAAACTCGAAGATGAGAGTAGTCAGGTACAGGGGCGGATCTAGTGGGGGTGCCCTGGGTGCCATGGCACCCCCCTTCAAAACTGTAAACGAAAATTTACTATGTATGTAACACTAAAGATCTAGGAAGCTGATGCAATTTTAGAACTATTTGTTGAGATTATGATGATGTTTAGTGCAAATTCTGAATTGTGGCACCCCCAAGGCAGACATTCTAGGTCCGCCACTGGTCAGGTAGGGAACCAAAGAGAAGTTGATGGGCACAGCAGGTTTCGGAGGATTTGCCGGTGGAAGGACCTTCGGTTGACTGGGTGTGGCCTTGGACTTTAGACGTGCAAAAAGGGGAGGGCACGGATCGACGGGCTGCGAGCTGCAGGGACAGGGGAGGGCGAGAATCGGGTTGGGGTTGGGCCTGGTTACCCGGCACCCTTTGCTCCTCTTCATCTTACGAAGAAGGTCCATTTCTGGACACATCTCCGGCTACCATTGCCAAAATTTCTACTACGTATATTATTACACACCACATACACTGCATATAGTTTCTCAACCCTGACCCCTCGAAACTGGCAATGCCTCTAAAAACAAAATGAAAACTATTGCATATAGACTCCTGCTGATTGCCAAATGCAATAGCAAGCGGTTCTAGCACCATCTTTCTTGTTTGTCTCGAAGACGATCTACTAGTTCTGGTGAATAGAACTCCAACAAAACCAAAACTATTTATATGATGATAACAGTGAGCAGTTGAACTTCAATAAATAAATAACAGTGTTCTTTATTTCCAAATTGTGCACCAGCCGGCGCATCAGCGTGATCACTTGGAACAACACAAAACTGATCAGAGTGTATGGGAAGGCAAAGGAGTATGGGCCTGCGTGCCAACGTGGCTGAAGAAGAATATGTATTTTATTTGCACGCTTCCATGCATAAGTCCATTGAAATATAGCAGATGTTGCTTAGTAAACAACAGTCGCAATGGAATGCAGTGTGGCAATTCCAGCCCCTATGCGCGCATAATCCATGTGGTAAATTAATCTTCTTGCTGACTTTGTCTTCCATGATTCGGCCTATGCGACAAAAAATATATATCAACCGTTAATATCCATCAGTATATGTTGATTACCAAATCGAATGACGATTGATCTAGCAACACGTGTATACAAACATAAAATGGAACAGGAATAACCACGGACAACCTTTGTGGTAGTGTACAATCAACTAGAGAACAAGCTAGCATTATTTGTAAAGACAAATATGCACGAGTAGGACATACTAGTTTGCAGTGATGAGGGTTAAACTCTTTTTCAGTTGTATCATTTTGATGTGATTATAATATCAGCAGAATGTTTCATTATGCGACAAGGGGAATTACTAGTAACTGGGGACGTGGCTTACAATGTACATGGATAGCAAAGCACATGAGAAGCAGCAGCGAGAGCAGCGTTGCTGCATGAGCAAGGCCGGTGCGCTTGGCCATTAAGACGATGCAATTGAAATTGCAAATACTTCCTTGGTGAGTGTGTATGCATGTTTTCTGATGGGAGTACACTACAATATGCTTACTCTATCGACACACTGTTTGCATCTACATATGGAGAGGGGGGGGGGGGGGGGGGGGGGGGGGGGGGGGGGGGGAGGAGATTCAATTTAGGAATAATATACACCACCTCCAAGAATATGTCTATATATCCTGAGAATACATTAATTGTAACCTATTTATTATACTATATTACTTAGAATATATTAATTGTGCCAATATATATCCTTAGAATACATTAATTGTAACCTATATATATAATACATTAATTCTTTATATATTACTTGGAATACATTAATTGTACCAATATATATCCTTAGAATAAATTAATTGTAACCTATATATATACTAGTAGAATGCCCGTGCGTTGCCACGGGCCTTTTAATATTTTTTCCCGGTTACGTATATATTCTTGTATTGTTGTATAAAACTCGATAAATTTTTGGCCCCTTCTAATGTCATCGCCTTGGGACCCTTGTCGATGGATTATTTTTTTAACATTGACATAATCCATCTCCATCTCTCATAATATGCAAAAATAAACATATATAGAAATACACCTTTTGTATTATCATGTGCAACAAATATACAGAAGAAGAACAATTATTTGCATATTGTGTAAAACTCAATTAGTTTTCAGTCTGGTTCATCATAATTACGTCAGTAACTTTGTCAACCGACATTTTGAAAGCATCATCCGAAGCCATCAGTTTTTATCTCTGATCTACAAAAGTAAACATTTAAACATATATTAAAAAATTAAAATAAGCTCATATACAATATATATACCATTTGCTTGTTGCTAGATGCAAGTAGGTGACCGTTTTTTAGTCAGAGTGAATGGCATCATGCTTTTTAGTAGAGTGGGTTGCATCCCAATTTTAATAACCTGTAGGCTCACCTGTAAATAACTTGTTGGTAATTATTCTCCAAAAATGACTTGTTAGGGTTTGTGATATTTTTCACTATATAAAAGAGTATGTGACATTTAATTTTAGAAAAAGTATGTGACATTTCTCTCATAGTAAACACTCGCTTTTCCCTAGAAAAAGCAAACAACCGCTCCTTTTCTTCCTATCTTAAAAAAATAATTTACTCTCTCACCGCACGAACAACGCTCACACTCACATCTCATTCCCTCGGCCTGCTCTCCCACCACGGCTTCTCACTGCCGCCTCCCCTCTATGCCACGGCATTCGGCCTACACCTTGCTCTCACCGCCGTCTCCCCTCCCCTCCAAGACATCCCCGGCCCCCTCCTCTCCCCTCGGCGTCCCAGGCCGATTCCTGGTGCCATGGAGTACGTGCACACCATCGTACCCGAGGGCGACCACCATGACGAGGCAACCTGCTGCTCACCGCGGCGCCGCACCTACGGAGGCCACAACCAGGCCCCAAGCTTATGTGTCCATCCTTTTATCTAGTTATTTATGTGTCTTTATGGGTCATCTTTTGGGTATTAATATGGAAAAATAAAAGTAAAATCCGTAGTGTGTTTTTGATGCCATGATATACATAGCAAGCAATGCAATGAAATGTGTGATTTGTACAAGATAAGAACATTAAGTATCGATACTTACCCATCATGATAAACTCCAATCAGCCCCTGCTATATATACTTCAAGTGACAATTGTTTTTTAGCATGAAAAAGATGCTTTGATTTGTCACTCAATATGAATTTTAGGAAGTTTGTGATTTGTGAATCTGCAGGGAATAAGTATGATCGCTGCATTAGAAAAGTTTGGATTGTTATTTGTTATCCATGGCAATACATGATTTGATTTCTGTTTTGTGATTTGTTAATTGTTAATCTGCAAAGGTGGTAACGTGCCCAATCAGACGAGTATCGTATGGAGGGGTCGGTATGTTTAGGAAAGCTTGGAGAGGTTGAGGTGGGCACGCTGGAAAAAACCAACCAATTGAAAAAAAAACAGCAGGGAGGTGGGGTTTTCATGGAAAAAAATCGGTGGGAGGAGGGAGCGGTGGGGGGAGACGTCCTCGTTCGCTGATGTTGACGAAACGAAACGAGACGATGTCCAGACTGCCCTTTAATAGTAGAGATACTTACCTCGTTCCCCTCAAGTATTCTCAAGATTTTAGTCTAATATCAATTCAGCATTGTTAAGATTTTTTTTAGCATGCTGAATAAACTTGGCAAGAAATATACCTAACCGACCTGGTAGTACTAACTATACATGAAAGCTTTAAGCCTGCAGACTTTCCTACTCAAGAACATCCATTATAATCGAGTAACATACTATAGACACAGAGAAACAATTGTTTTTAGGCATACTGATAGGAGGACCTACTATCTAACAAAGTTTAATGAGTATAGATCAAGCTTTGCACGACCAGATAGGAAGAGTATAAGTATTATGGCAGTGCTTGGTAGCCTACAACAAAATCATGTGCGGAGTGGATAAGAGAAACTAAAAATGAGCGACAAGACACAACCGCATTAT